>JASEVX010000012.1:3197063-3320060 GCA_031761405.1 Serripes groenlandicus | reverse complement strand
GGTTATAGATACTTCGAGATTTTAAAAAAAACCGTATTCTTATCGATTTTTGATTTAGGTCTTTATTTTCAAATGGTAGCCTTTGAAATATAGGGTATCCTTTTACAATTTCTTTTTTCATTTGTTTTGCTAGCTGCATATCAACGCTTATGTCCTTAGCAACGAAACTCAAACGCACACCCTGGAAGTATTTGTCACCAAGTTTCATCGGAATCGACCCGTCAGTTTGGGCAGTGGAGCTGTGTTTGTATTTGGACATACAGACAGACAGACAGACAGACACACAGACACACACACACACACACACACACACACACACACACATACACACACCATCCACCCCCCCCCCCCACACACACCCATCCAACCACCCACCCACCCACCCTCTTGAATAGCTGTATCAGATGGTGCAATAACATCGCTATCGAATACTACCTGCAGCACTATGGGCGCTTGAAGTTTAAAACGACATTGATTAATCATTGTTATTTTTTTTTCTTTTGAAACAGAACTTTAGAAAGTCTTCTGCATGGTGAAAGTAATTAACATCAACTATTTACATCCTTTAATCTGTTTTAGATAAGTTAATAATTACATCTTGATTTGATTATTTGAAATGAAGACAAAAACACTTGGACACCTGAATGTCTGAATGGAAATTTGAGCTGTCAAAAGCTGTCAAAAGCAATTGTGTCCTCGATTTACATTATATGACATTTTTACTTAATGTTGTCTTCTTTTAAAACATGTTATGAATCTGCCACTGCGGTGTTTCAAGGGAGCATTCTGCGCGTGTGTCTGGTGAAGAGAGAGAGAGAGAGAGAGAGAGGAGAGAGAGAGAGAGAGAGAGAGAGAGAGAGAGAGAGAGAGAGAGAGAGAGAGAGAGAGAGAGAGAGAGAGATGAGAGAGAGAGAGAGAGAGAGAGAGAGAGAGAGAGAGAGAGAGAGAGAGAGAGAGAGGAGAGAGAGAGAGAGAGAGAGAGAGAGAGTAAGAGAGGGGGAGATCCCCAGCAAGAAGAGGGCCGCGTCTTTAAGTTGGAAAGGGTTAACTTGCTTAATGGTAGACATTTGTGAAACTGCAATTAGTTATAGATAACTAAAACTCAGGTATTCTGTAGCGTGACTGCAACATGTAATGCTTACATTTAAATTAACTAAATCGATTTCCATATGTATACGTTACTTAAGTTAACTTGAGCGTATTTCGATATTTATACGTTATATAAGTTAACTAAAGCGTAATTCGATATTCATACGTTATTTAAGTTAACTAGAGCGTATTTCGATATTCATACGTTATATAAGTTAACTAGAGCGTATTTCGATATTCATACGTTATTTAAGTTAACTAGGGCGTATTTCGATATGCATACGTTATTTAAGTTAACTAGAGCGTATTTCGATATTCATACGTTATTTAAGTTAACTAGAGCACTCTATTCATACGTTATTTAAGTTAACTAGAGCGTATTTCGATATTCATACGTTATTTAAGTGAACTAGAGCATTCTAGAGCGTATTTCGAAGTTCATAGCGTATTCCGATATGCATACGTTATATAAGTTAACTAGAGCGTATTTCGATATTCATACGTTATTTAAGTTAACTAGAGCGTATTTCGTATTTAAGTTAACTAGAGCACTGTAGAGCGTATTTCGATATTCATACGTTATTTAAGTTAACTAGAGCACTGTAGAGCGTATTTCGATATTCATACGTTATTTAAGTTAACTAGAGCGTATTTCGATATTCATACATTATTAAGTTAACTAGAGCGTATTTCGATATTCATACGTTATTTAAGTTAACTAGAGCGTATTTCGATATTCACACGTTATTTAAGTTAACTAGAGCGTATTTCGATATTCATACGTTATATAAGTTAACTAGAGCGTATTTCGATAATCATACGTTATTTAAGTTAACTAGAGCGTATTTCGATATTCATACGTTATATAAGTTAAATAGGGCGTATTTCGATATTCATACGTTATTTAAGTTAACTAGAGCACTGTAGAGCGTATTCGAAGTTCATAGCGTATTTCGATAATCATACGTTATTTAAGTTAACTAGAGCGTATTTCGATATTCATACGTTTTATAAGTTAAATAGAGCGTATTTCGATACTCATACGTTATTTAAGTTAATTAGAGCGTATTTCGATATTCATACGTTATATAAGTTTACTAGAGCGAATTTCGATATTCATACGTTATTTAAGTTAATTAGAGCGTATTTCAATATGCATACGTTATTTAAGTTAATTAGAGCGTATTTCGATATGCATACGTTATTTAAGTTAACTAGAGCGTATTTCGATATGCATACGTTATTTAAGATAATTAGAGCGTATTTCGATATGCATACGTTATTTAAGTTAACTAGAGCGTATTTCGATATGCATACGTTATTTAAGTTAACTAGAGCGTATTTCGATATTCATACGTTATTTAAGTTAACTAGAGCGTATTTCGATATTCATACGTTATATAAGTTAACTAGAGCGTATTTCGATATTCATACGTTATTTAAGTTAACTAGGGCGTATTTCGATATTCATACGTTATTTAAGTTAACTAGAGCGTATTTCGATATTCATACGTTATTTAAGTTAACTAGATCACTGTAGAGTGTATTTCGATATTCATACGTTATTATAAGTTAACTAGATCATTGTAGAGCTTATTTCGATATGCATACGTTATTTAAGTTAACTAGAGCGTATTTCGATATTTATACGTTATTTAAGTGAACTAGAGCACTCTATTCATACGTTATTTAAGTTAACTAGAGCGTATTTCGATATTCATACGTTATTTAAGTGAACTAGAGCATTCTAGAGCGTATTTTGATATTCAAACGTTATTTAAGTTAACTAGAGCGTATTTTCAATATTCATACGTTATTTAAGTTAACTAGAGCGTAATTCGATATTCATACGTTATTTAAGTTAACTAGAGCACTGTAGAGCGTTTTTCGATGTTCATAGCGTATTTCGATATGCATACGTTATATAAGTTAACTAGAGCGTATTTCGATATTCATACGTTATTTAAGTTAACTAGAGCGGATTTCGATATTCATACGTTATATAAGTTAACTAGAGCGTATTTCGATAATCATACGTTATTTAAGTTAACTAGAGCGTATTTCGATATTCATACGTTATATAAGTTAAATAGGGCGTATTTCGATATTCATATGTTATTTAAGTTAACTAGAGCACTGTAGAGCGTATTTCGAAGTTCATAGCGTATTCCGATATGCATACGTTATATAAGTTAACTAGAGCGTATTTCGATATTCATACGTTATTTAAGTTAACTAGAGCGTATTTCGTATTTAATTTAACTAGAGCACTGTAGAGCGTATTTCGATATTCATACGTTATTTAAGTTAACTAGAGCACTGTAGAGCGTATTTCGATATTCATACGTTATTTAAGTTAACTAGAGCGTATTTCGATATTCATACATTATTAAGTTAACTAGAGCGTATTTCGATATTCATACGTTATTTAAGTTAACTAGAGCGTATTTCGATATTCACACGTTATTTAAGTTAACTAGAGCGTATTTCGATATTCATACGTTATATAAGTTAACTAGAGCGTATTTCGATAATCATACGTTATTTAAGTTAACTAGAGCGTATTTCGATATTCATACGTTATATAAGTTAAATAGGGCGTATTTCGATATTCATACGTTATTTAAGTTAACTAGAGCACTGTAGAGCGTATTTCGAAGTTCATAGCGTATTTCGATAATCATACGTTATTTAAGTTAACTAGAGCGTATTTCGATATTCATACGTTTTATAAGTTAAATAGAGCGTAGTTCGATACTCATACGTTATTTAAGTTAATTAGAGCGTATTTCGATATTCATACGTTATATAAGTTTACTAGAGCGAATTTCGATATTCATACGTTATTTAAGTTAATTAGAGCGTATTTCGATATGCATACGTTATTTAAGTTAATTAGAGCGTATTTCGATATGCATACGTTATTTAAGTTAACTTGACGTATTTCGATATGCATACGTTATTTAAGTTAATTAGAGCGTATTTCGATATGCATACGTTATTTAAGTTAACTAGAGCGTATTTCGATATGCATACGTTATTTAAGTTAACTAGAGCGTATTTCGATATGCATACGTTATTTAAGTTAATTAGAGCGTATTTCGATATGCATACGTTATTTAAGTTAACTAGAGCGTATTTCGATATGCATACGTTATTTAAGTTAACTAGAGCGTATTTCGATATGCATACGTTATTTAAGTTAACTAGAGCGTATTTCGATATGCATACGTTTAGTTCAGCGTGTAGAACTCGCCGTTTGTGTGGTATACGTTAGAACTCGCTGATCACGAGATTTGAACCGTAGACATTAGAAAAGAGAGATCGACGCTCTTGATTGACAGAAAACAATAAGAATACTAGTGAGATTTTCTATTGTATCTTTTGTTTCCGCTAACTGTTTTAGAAGTCGGTCTTTTAAACCTCGTATGATATTGTTAGACTACGCAGTGCTTGAAACGGCTGATTGAAACAGATCATGTATTTACCCAGTGTTCGAAACGTTTGATTGAAACAGATCATGTATTTACCCAGTGTTCGAAACGTCTGATTGAAACAGATCGTGTATATACCCAGTGTTCGAAACGTCTGATTGAAACAGATCGTGTATATACCCAGTGTTCGAAACGTCTGATTGAAACAGATCGTGTATATACCCAGTGTTCGAAACGTCTGATTGAAAGTGATCGTGTATATACCCAGTGTTCGAAACGTCTGATTGAAACAGATCATGTATATACCCAGTGTTCGAAACGTCTGATTGAAACAGATCAAGTATATACCCAGTGTTCGAAACGTCTGATTGAAACAGATGAAGTATATACCCAGTGTTCGAAACGTCTGATTAAAACAGATCATGTATATGCCCAGTGCGTCTGATTGAAAGAGATCATGTATATACCCAGTGTTCGAAACGTCTGATTGAAACAGATCAAGTATATACCCAGTGTTCGAAAACGTCTGAATGAAACAGATCAAGTATATACCCAGTGTTCGAAACGTCTGATTGAAACAGATCAAGTATATACCCAGTTTCGAAACGTCTGATTGAATTAGATCAAGTATATTTTACAGACAGAAATATGTTTTGTTGGAATAGGAGAACAGGGGCATATCGCTGGCCCTGTTCGTCATCGACTGGCATATCGCTGGCCCTGTTCAACACCGACTGGCATATTGCTGGCCCTGTTCGTCACCGACTGGCATATCGCTGGCCCTGTTCGTCACCGACTGGCATATCGCGGGCCCTGTTCGTCACCGACTGGCATATTGCTTGTTCCAACAAAACATATTTCTGTCTGTAAAATATACTTGATCTAATTCAATCAGACGTTTCGAACACTGGGTATATACTTGATCTGTTTCAATCAGACGTTTTCGAACACTGGGTATATATTTGATCTGTTTCAATCAGACGTTTCGAACACTGGGTATATACATGATCTCTTTCAATCAGACGTACTGGGCATATACATGATCTGTTTCAATCAGACGTTTCGAACACTGGGTATATACTTGATCTGTTTCAATCAGACGTTTCGAACACTGGGTATATACAGCGAGGGGGTCACTGTAACGACTACCCCATCGTCATAGTACTTATTTTACAAACTGATTCAAACCAGAAACCATTTGAACAAGAGGTCCGAAATTAACCCTCCACATAATTTACGTCGTTGACATCATTCTCGAGGCGGACACTCTAACCGCTACCCCATCGAGATAGTACTTATTTCACAAACTAATTCAAACCAGAACCATTTGAACAAGAGGTCCGAATTGTACCCTTTACATATTTAATGCCATTGACATCATTCTCGAGGCGTGCACTCTAACGACTACCTAATCGAATAGTTCTTATTTCACAAACTAATTCGAACCAGGAACCATTTGAACAAGAGGTCCGAACTTTACCCTCCACATACTTAATGTCATTGACATCATTCTCGAGGCGGGCACTCTAACGACTACCTAATCGAGATAGTACTTATTTCACAAACTAATTCAAACCAGGAACCATTTGAACAAGAGGTCCGAATTGTACCCTTTACATACTTAATGTCATTGACATCATTCTCGAGGCGGGCACTCTAACGACTACCCAATCAAGATAGTTCTTATTTCACAAACTAATTCGAACCAGGAACCATTTGAATAAGAGGTCTGAAGTCACAAACTAATCTGAAACAACTATTCAGTTACAAGAATCACAAGCGATTTACTTTTTTCAATGCCAGTATCATTGAAGCCATACGCAAACAGTTCGTTTACAGAAATAAACTGTTCGTGAATATAATAAAAGGTTAAATACCCATGACAGGTGAGGTTAAGATGACTGGACTGTGTCCTGGAAAGATCTGTTGGCGCGGTTTAGTTTTGTTAAACTTATTTATTTTTCAACGATTGTGAAAGAAGCTTTCAGCTAATATTAAAATCAAGCTCGATGTCTGTTTCCTAGAGACTTAACAAGTACTCGCGCCGTCTGTGTGGAAAAAATCCAAAAGCAGAACACACTAATCACGGGATTCGAACACGGAACCTCTTGTAAGAGAGGCCGACGCTCTACCTATGCGCGGTTTAAACGTCCAGAGTGTCATTGATCACGCGTGCAAACATTTCATAAGTTATTTATTTTGTATAGCTCATCAAAGTTGTTTTGTTGTCTACTTGGCTGATTGTTTATCAACTTGGCTACATTCTGAAATGGACATTTTAGCCAGTTTGTGAACAAAATGACACAAGCCATAATGATATTTTGCAATCATCGGAATGAATGTTGGTTGAACCAGTATTTGAAAGGATAACCCCTGATTCCTAATCGCTAATCCATATAGCATTTCCCATGTTGCGGTGGACCGCCTCTTTGGTATAGTGTTAGACAGTCCGTCTTGGTGCGGAAGGTTGCGGATTCGATCCAAGACAGGGTCACACCAAAGACTTTAAATATGGTAGTAATGGCTTTCCCTCCTTGGCATTCAGTATTCCGGGGTGCATTTTCTAATTGAAAAGATAACTAGTCGCTGTGTCAGCCCTCGTTAATGTATGCATGCCCCAGTATAATCCGGAGTGAGAGTATAGTTTTAAGTTTAATATTTTAAGATGTCTTAACCCTTTGTCACATACAAGAAATCTGCAGCAGACGACTTTGAAAATATATAGGCATAACTATCAAAATGTTATGTTAATAGAAGTTTAATTATTGAATAAAAGTGAAAACATTGTGACAAAAGGAAACAAATGCTCATCATGGGAAATTCCTCCCTTTGTCAAAACGTTTTAAAAGTCGCCTGCTACAGATGCGTCTTCACATTTAAGAACGGGTTAAATCGACTGTTTATATATGCTTGCATTTGATAGTAATACGTAAAAATCGATAATTTTAAACAAGCCGGTAGGCGCCGTGGGATTCACCTTGGTGATTTTCGCCTTTGCATAGAGTTATGGTTCCTGTACATTGCACTTCCTCCCATTGTGATTTACCATTGTATGAAGTTTTATTAGATTCCATCTAGTATTTTTAAAGTTATTCCACGCACAAGAAAAATTAAGAAAGGGAAATAACTCTGTAATTAGCTAAATTAGAGTAATGGTTCTTATACATTGCTTTTCCTCTTATTTTGCTCTACCGTTGTATGAAGTTTATCAGATTCCATCTCGTAATTATTAAGTTATTCTCCGGACAAGAAAAAGTAACAAAAGACAATAACTCTGTAATGAGGTAAAATATAGTTATGAATCCTGTACACTGCACTTCCTCTCAACATGTTGTATCATAGTATGAAGTTTTATTAAATTCCATCTTGAAGTTTTAAAGATATTCTACGCACAAGAAAAAGTAAGAAATGGCTTTAACTCTTTGATTAGTTAAATTAGAGTTATGGTTCTTGTACACTACACTTCCTCTTATTGTACTCTACCATTGTATGAAGTTTTATTAGATTCCATTTCGAAGTTATTAAGTTATTCTCCATACAAGACAAAGTAAGAAAGGGCAATAAGTCTGTAATTAGCTTAATAAGAGTTAAGGTTCTTGTACACTGCACTTTCACTCAATGTGTTGTATCATCGTATGAAGTTTTATTAAATTCCATCATGTAGTTTTAAAGTTGTTCTACGCACAAGTAAAAGTAACAAAGGGTAGCTGAATTATAGTTAGTTTTCTTGTACAATGCACTTCCTTTCAATGTGTTGTATCTTCCTATGAAGTTTTATTAGATTCCATCTCGTAGTTATTAAGTTATTCTCCGGACAAGAAAAAGTAACAAAGGGCAATAACTCTGTAGTTAGGTAAAATAGATACCCTATCTTTGAAAGGCTACCATTTAGAAACAAAGGCGAAAATCAAAAATCGTAACGGATACGTTTTTTTCTGAATATCTCGAATATTCTATTATCGAAGTTTCAGATCTCCACATTCAAAACTGTAGGAGAAGATAGCAAAATGGTTTCGGTGTTTTCAAGCGGTTTTTTCTACTAGCTGCATAGCAACGGGTGGGTCCTTAGCAAGGAAACTCAAACACGCACACCTTGAGCCCCTATGGCACATGTTCACCAAGTTTCATCAGAATCAGGATCAACCTTGGAAACGTCTCGTAAATTTATCGTAGAGTCTGTCGATTGTCTGTTTTGAACGTGAACTGTCTGATCGAAAAGTGCGTCTTCACAGGCTGACTTGAATCTTTGTTAAGGGTCGATTTGTTTTCGTTAGGATGGAGTGTTTGGACGGTGTTTTGCATTATATGCACTTTAAAATATTTAAGCCTTGGTTAGCAACGAAATGTTTTCAATGGGTTGGCCTTGGGGGCGTATTACACCTGTAAACTGAAGATCTTTTCATAGAAAACGTTTATTTTATGTTCATTGAAAAGAAAAATATTTTAACTTTTTCCCACTTACAACTAATTAGCAATTTTCATTTATAATAAAAAAAAGAAGACAACCCCCGATAGAATATAATTGAAGAAATAGTGGCTAAAGAAGAAATTGTTCATCATGAGCATTTCTCCTTTTACCACAATGTTTTAAAAAATCGTCTGCTGCAGAGGCGTCAAAAAAGGTATATAAGTAAAGATTTTGTTTATCTATCATATAATGTCTATCATAGTGTCGCCACTATTGAAAGCTCCAGTCATTTCTGACTTATAAGACCCTATTTTTACCTGAACATTTTTACTGCCCGAGTCATATGTTTTTCAAGGCACCGCGCAGACAGGCTTTTGGTACCAATATGTAAGTAGCCGGCGGCTACCAAACCGGCCATATCACTGGGATTCGAACCGTCGACCTGCCACTCCCGAATCGAATGTCTTAACCAGTAGGCTATCGAATTGGAAGGAGGGAAAGGGTTATGTGAAAACATTATGCAACCGGGGGTTACATGATGGTGGATCTCACAAACCTTTTTTTCAGCCCACCAATTTCCGAACGTCCTTGACATTCTACATTTGGTGTAAAAACCCACCCGCCTGCCAAGGACATAAACACATTATAGTGTAACCCAATCTCTATGATATGTCATCTACCTGCTATCATCTACCCAAGTCGCCTGACGCTGTTCATATTAAAATAGAAATAGACTGCGTGTGCCTAGGCACGAGAAAGTCTGTTATAAGTTATTATTATCATTGTGACGTTCGGTAATCAGGATCAATCTTAGAATCGCCTCGTAAATTTAGCGTAGAGTCCGTGGATTGTCTGTTTTGAACGTGAACTGTCTGATCGAACTGTGTTTTGACGGTGTTGATCCCATTATATGCACTTTAAAATAATTAAGCCTTCGTTAAGCACCGAAATGATTTCAATGGGTTGGCTTTGGGGGCGTATTAAACCCGTATCATTATTTGTATTAACTCTAGATCTTTTTCTTAGAAAACGTTTATTTTTGGAAGGTTCATCGAAAAGAAAAAATATTTTAACTTTTTCTCACTTACAACTAATCAGCAGCAAACGAATGGCGGACATTAGCCCCTCCGAATATTATCCCCCTCGTATTTGTTTTGCATAGGCGGACATTAGCCCCTTTACATGCGGCGTTTTTTGTTTATTTATCCACTTCACCTTATTGAAGGTGCTTATGTCCGTCATCTCATACATATTGAAGAGGATATTGTCCGCATGTGAAGGGGCTAATGTCCGTTATGTGAAGGGGCTTATGTCCGTCATCTCATAAATGATGAAGGGGCTAATGTCCGCTTTGTGAATGGGCTTATGCCCGTCATCTCATGAATGAGGAAGGGGATATTGTCAACTTTGTGAAGGTGATAATGTCCGCTATGTGAAGGGGCTTATGTCCGTCATCCCATAAATGATGAATGGGCTAATGTCCGCTTTGTGAAGGTGCTTATATCCGTCATCTCATAAATGATGAAGGGGTTAATGTCCGCTATGTGAAGGGGCTAATGTCCGTCATCTCATATATGATGAAGGGGTTAATGTCCGCTATGTGAAGGTGCTTATGTCCGTCATTTCATTAATATTGAAGGGGATAGTGTCAACATGTGAAGCTATGTCCGCTATGTGAAGGTGCTTATGTCCCTCATATCATACATGATGAAGGGGCTAATGTCCACTATGTGAAGATGCTTATGTCCGTCATCTCATAAATGATGAAAGGGCTTATGTCCGCTATGTGAAGAGGCTCATGTCCGTCGTTCAC
Source organism: Serripes groenlandicus (assembly GCA_031761405.1). NCBI lineage: Eukaryota > Metazoa > Mollusca > Bivalvia > Cardiida > Cardiidae > Serripes > Serripes groenlandicus. The sequence goes on along the minus strand of JASEVX010000012.1, from coordinate 3,309,316 downwards.
AAAATTACGAACGAATGTCCTGCATGTGAAAAAGAAGAAGTGGGTAATGTCCGCAAATGTAGTTTTTATCGAAGGGGATAATGTCCGGAGGGGATGATGTCCGGTTACCCAGCAGACGACTTTGAAAACCTATTGGCAAAATGTATGTTATTCAAAAAACCAAAAACAACCCCCAATTGAATACAATTGAAAAAAATAGTGGCAAATGTCTTCACCAGTAGGCTATCGAATCGGGAGGAGGGAAGGGGTTATGTGAAAACATTATGCAACCGGAGGTTACATGATGGTGGATCTCACAAAACTATACATGTCCGACATGTGAAAAAGACGAAGGTGTTAATTTCCGCATATGCAGTTTTAGACGAAGGGGATAATGTTCGCATATGAATACGTGTTCGAGGTTTCTGTCTACATGTGTATATACTATTAAGACAGATGTAGATGCTGGTCTGATCAAGATATACACTGTTTACATATAGCTACATAGACGTGTTCGAGGTTTCTGTCTACATGTGTAAATACTATTAGGACAGATGTAGAGGCTGGTCTGATCAAGATCTATACTGTTTACATATAACCTACATAAACGTGTTCGAGGTTCCTGTCTACATGTGTAGATACTATTTAGACATGTGTAGAGGCTGGTCTGATCACGATCTACACTGTTCACATAAAGCCTACATAGACTTGTTCGAGGTTTCTGTCTACATGTGTAGAAACTATTAAAACAGATGTAGAGGCTGGTCTGATCAAGATCTACACTGTTCACATAAAGCCTACATAGACTTGTTCGAGGTTTCTGTCTACATGTGTAGACTCTATTAAGACAGAGGTAGAGGCTGGTCTGATCAAGATCTACGCTGTACACATATAGCTTACATAGATAACATAGACGTGTTCGACATTTCTATCTACATGGTTAGATACTATTTAGACAGATGTTGGCTTTGTAATATCCGAACAAAGTTCAAATAGGGGTAATTTCGGGTAAAAATCTAGGTCATTTTGCCAAATTTAAGAAAAGTCTTGTGGATACACTAGAGGCAACATATTTGACCTCAGAATAATATACATTTGTCCGAACGTTTGTCTTGATAATATCTAGGCCAAACTCGAATATGGCCGATGTCGGACAAAAGACTAGGTCACTTTGCAACATTTAAGAAAGCTCTGTGGACACTTGAGAGCTGCATCATTGACCCTGGAACAATGGAACTTTGTCATAATGGTATTATTGCTGAATCCTTAGGCTAAGTATGAATATGGGAAGCTGGATTAACAACTAGATCACAAAGCTAAATTTAAGAGAAAACATTGTGTCTGCTTTTTTGAACCGGGAATGATGAAAGGTCATAATGTTGGTCTTGGTGACAGATTTCTAGTTAAAGTTTGAATATGTGCTCTGGAGGCTGCATGTTGGATCCAGAATGATGAAACCTTTTACCTAGGCTCACTTCGAATATTTAATATTTGGTAAAAATTAATTTACAAGGACAAAATTTACCGGATGGACACTCTAGAGGCTGCATTTATTACTTTAGCATAGTGAAACTATCTGAATGATTGTTTCGATGATATCAAGGGCAAGTGTGATGTTTCTTTGTAAAGCACTATCCATTTGGATCCTTAGTATGAATGCACGGGCATGTCTTTTTCCATACGTTTGTAAAATACGTCAATGTTGGTTTTCACAGAGACTGTGTGGGCTCATTCGTTAAAACTTATGTTGTGGGTACTCAAAAAAGGTTTTGAATGTCAAATAACTAAGGATTAAGATTCCAAAACTGCTTGATGAATCTCATATAATGTGGAACGGCCGCAACATGAATGATATGTGTGGTAGTAATTATATAAAGCAGGGTGCACATATAAACAGGTGTCAGCGATATGACTGTCTTAACCCTAAACTTTATACACTTGTATGGTTATATTTATATTATATATGTACCAACTTTTGTAGATGGTGACGTCTGTTAATATTTACAGGAAGCAATGTTTGTAGATGGCGACGTCTGGTAAAACGTGTATTTACGTTATATTTACAGGTACCAACGTTTGTAGATGGTGATGTCTGTTTAAACGGGTATTTACGTTATATTTACAGGAAGCAATGTTTGTATATGGTGATGTCTGTTTAAACGGGTATTTACGTTATATTTACAGGTACCAACGTTTGTAGATGGCGAAGTCTGGTAAAACGTGTCTTTACGTCATATTTACAGGTACCAACGTTTGTAGATGGTGATGTCTGTTTAAACGGGTCTTTACGTTATATTTACAGGTACCATCGTTTGTAGATGGTGATGTCTGTTTAAACGGGTCTTTAAGTTATATTTACAGGTACCAACGTTTGTATATGGTGATGTCTGTTTAAACGGGTCTTTACGTCATATTTACAGGTACCAACGTTTGTAGATGCTGAAGTCTGGTAAAACGTGTCTTTACGTCATATTTACAGGGACCAATGTTTGTAGATGATGATGTCTGTTTAAACGAGTCTTCACGTTATATTTACAGGTACCAACGTTTGTAGATGGCGACGTCTGGTAAAACGGGTTTTTACGTTATATTTACAGGAACTAACGTTTGAAGATGGCGACGTCTGGTAAAACGGGTCTTTACGTTATATTTGCAGGTACTAAAGTTTGTAGATGGTGACATCTGGTTATATTTACAGGAAGCAATGTTTGTAGATGGCGACGTCTGGTTAAACGGGTACTTACGTTATATTTACAGGTACCAACGTTTGTAGATGGCGATGTCTGGTAAAACGGGTCTGTATGTTATACTAACAGGTACCAACGTTTGTAGATGGCGACGTCTGATAAAACGGGTCTTTACGTTATACTAACTGGTACCAACGTTTGTAGATGGCGACGTCTGTTAAAACGGGTCTTTACATTATATTGACAGTAACCAATGTTTGTAGATTGCGAGGTCTGGTAAAACGGGTCTTTACGTTATATTTACAGGTACCAACGTTTGTAGATGGCGAAGTCTGGTAAAACGTGTCTTTACGTCATATTTACAGGTACCAACGTTTGTAGATGGTGATGTCTGTTTAAACGGGTCTTTACGTTATATTTACAGGTACCATCGTTTGTAGATGGTGATGTCTGTTTAAACGGGTCTTTAAGTTATATTTACAGGTACCAACGTTTGTATATGGTGATGTCTGTTTAAACGGGTCTTTACGTCATATTTACAGGTACCAACGTTTGTAGATGCTGAAGTCTGGTAAAACGTGTCTTTACGTCATATTTACAGGGACCAATGTTTGTAGATGATGATGTCTGTTTAAACGAGTCTTCACGTTATATTTACAGGTACCAACGTTTGTAGATGGCGACGTCTGGTAAAACGGGTTTTTACGTTATATTTACAGGAACTAACGTTTGAAGATGGCGACGTCTGGTAAAACGGGTCTTTACGTTATATTTGCAGGTACTAAAGTTTGTAGATGGTGACATCTGGTTATATTTACAGGAAGCAATGTTTGTAGATGGCGACGTCTGGTTAAACGGGTACTTACGTTATATTTACAGGTACCAACGTTTGTAGATGGTGATGTCTGGTAAAACGGGTCTGTATGTTATACTAACAGGTACCAACGTTTGTAGATGGCGACGTCTGATAAAACGGGTCTTTACGTTATACTAACTGGTACCAACGTTTGTAGATGGCGACGTCTGTTAAAACGGGTCTTTACATTATATTGACAGTAACCAATGTTTGTAGATTGCGAGGTCTGGTAAAACGGGTCTTTACGTTATATTTACAGGAACCAATGTTTGTAGATGATGATGTCTGGTAAAACGGGTCTTTACGTTATATTTACAGGAACCAATGTTTGTAGATTGCGACGTCTGGTTAAACGGGTCTGTATGTTATACTAACAGGTACCAACGTTTGTAGATGGCGACGTCTGATAAAACGGGTCTTTACGTTATATTTACAGGAACCAATGTTTGTAGATGATGATGTCTGTGTAAACGTGTCATTACGTTATATTTACAGGAACCAATGTTTGTAGATTGCGACGTCTGGTAAAACGAGTCTTTACGTTATACTAACTGGTACCAACGTTTGTAGATGGCGACGTCTGGTAAAACGGATCTTTACGTTATATTTACAGGAACCAACGTTTGTAGATGGCGACGTCTGGTAAAATGGGTGAACGAAAGATATAAATAGTCCTGACAAGAGACTCCCTATTTTGTGGTATCACCACAGAATATTTTGGTTTTTACAGATACCGTATCATGTGTTTACGGGTGCCAAATTTTATGTACACTATAACAATCGCGTACAATATTTTCACGAAAACACTCAACCCACATACAGATGCATCATTTGTGCAAGTTTGTTCAATACAACACTTATAGTCTACGAGATATATAGTTAACAACACACTTTTTCGCTCCGTCTGCGCGGTTCTTATAATGTTTATACTCCTCCTCCTCAATAAACAAATAAAATAACAATGAAATACCAATTTATTCTGTTAAAATCTAAATGTCAAATAATTGACACCACGGTCGTTTCTATAAGGAAACTAATTTGCACGACCGTCGTGTCGATAAGGAAAATAATTTGAAATGCCATCGTGTCGATAAGGAAAATAATTTGCTGGACCACCGTGCCGTTAAGGAAAAAAAAAATATACACGACCGTCGTGCAAATAGACTCTGTCTACATGTTTAGAGACTATTAGGACAGATGAAGACGCTGGTCTAATCAAGTTTTTTTGAATTTTGTTTGTGCCCTACAATGGGGATTCTAAGAAGATAGCATTATCTATATTTAAGTATGAAAGGCATTCATTTTTTCTTGAAGTGAAGTTCATTATGTTTTAGCCCTATCATGGCAAAAGGGGTCTTGATGCTTCTGTCTTGTATTGTATGTTGTATCACATCAAGGTAAAAGAGCTGGGCAGCACCTCATATTTGTCATAGAAACATACAGTTCCCCCTCCCCAGATCAGCACCTTACAGAGGCAAGTTAACCCTTTCCCACATACAACAAATCTGCAGCAAACAACTTTGAAATTATCTAGGAAAATTCTAAGGAAAGCTCTTTAAATGTAGGTATAATTACTGAAAAGAGTTGAGAACACTGTGGCAAAAGTGGAAATTGCTCGTTTTGAGCAATTTCTCTTTTGTCATAATGTTTTCAAAAGTCACCTGCTGCAGAGGCGTCAGAATGCGTTTTTATGTGGGAAAGGGTTAAAGATGTACAGCCGTTCTAAAGAGGTGTTGCTCTTAAGAGATTTAAACATTCTCCGAATAGAATCACTTTTCGAGTCATCTGAATGCTGACAATTTAAGAAAACATTATGGAAAATGGAGAAATTGCTAATGGAGACCAAATGTCTTCTTTTCGTGCAATGTTTACCTCTCTATTCACCCAAAATAACCTGACTTTTTTTTAAATTTACTGTTTGCTTTTTGTAAGAATATGGTGAATGTGGTTCTAAAGAGGTCGCTATTTGCTCTACAGAGGTGACCTTTTGAGAGACTACTTTGGTGAGCTTATAATTGTTCATCTTGATGTAGCAGAACAGGGAGGACTTGGATGAAAATGTGAAAATGTATAGTCCATCCTATCAGAGCTCTAGATAACGCTTGCTAAATGTATTTCACTCTCTAACTTCCTTTAACGACCCTCAAACCCTATGTTGTGGGTATTAAAAAAAATCGTCTCACTAAGATAATTATTTTGAGTACCCACGACCTATGGTTATGTATAGTAAGCCAAAATAATGGTATTCTTGCAAAAAGACCTGTTTACTCATTCTTAACCTTTTCCCACATATATACACACTCTGACGCCTCTGCAGCAGAAGACGACTTTTAAAAACATTGTGGCAAAAGAAGAAATTGCTCAAAACTTCTTTCAGAAATCATACATTCATTTATAGAGATATTCCGTACTTTTGTCTAGATGTTAAGATGGAAAGGGTTAATATCTAGTTCTCTGTCCTGAGTCTTGGATTTTCACAGATGCAAGTTTTAGTGCCCTTTCACAGCAGACTCGACTCTTCTTTATTTACAGTAACTCATTAGTTACGACTTTATTTAAACAATGGACTAGCAATTTCTCCTACATTGTATACAATGTTTTCAGCTTGACTGACAAAAGACGATCAACATTTGTATAGAAAGCAACGTGTTTTTAAAGAATGCTGTTTGTGATATCAAACAAACATGTTTTAAACTATAATTGGTAGAAAATTACTGGTGAATACTTAAAATAATTGAATTGAAATATCCTTTGCTCAATAATTCCTAACCCTTTCCTATATACAACAAATCTGCAACAAACGATTTTGAAAACATCTGAGGAAAATATGGAACATCGCTATAAATGAAAGTCAATTATTCAATGGAAATGAAAACATTGTGGCATAATGAGAAATTGCTCACTATGTGCAATTTCTTCTTTTGCCAGAGGGTTTTAACATTTTGTGTGATGTAAATTTCTCAAATGCATCTGCATGTTGGAAAAGGTTAAACGTGTTGGCAAACAATATTGGCTCAGACATGCATGATTAGTTGGTAAAGACCAATGGTTGTTCCAAGATTGCATATCCTTTTGACTTTTGAAAACATTTTTGCAAAAAGAGAAATTTCTCATAACAAGCAATTTATCCTTTTGCCCTGATGTTTTCAAAATTACATATTCAATAACTGTACTTTTATTTATAGAGATGTTCCATATGTTTGCCTTTATGAGTGGGCGTTCCAGCCTTTGGGAAAGGACACCTATCGTGTTCTCGAGTAGCGTCCTTTTCACTGATTTGTATACGCTCATAATTTGTTTTGCTATCAATTTCAAGTTTAGCCTGCTATGGTTATAAATAACCAGTGTCTTTGAAAGTAAATAATACAACCGTGACATTGTAGGGAGTAAAACAAAACTAGCGGTTTAAACTAAATTAGAGAGGGAATTCATTATTATCTAACGAAAGCTCTGAAAAGAATTTAAATGGGAATAACCTTGTCAGTCGTAAAAAAACTGATGCCCCTGTATACATATATGGAAAAAAAGTTATGCAAGGTTAACTTATAAATAACCAATAAACTTACCAATCAAAGAAAGGACAATGCACGTAAAATGTTAACCCTTTCCCACTAACAGCAAATCTGCAAGACGACTTTGAAAACATCTTCGCATAAGTATGGAAACTTTCTATAAATAAAAGTATAGTCATCTAACAGAGTTGAAAACAAAGTGGCGAAAGAAGAAATTACTTGTTTTGAGCAATTCATTCTATTGTGACAGTGTTTTTAAATGTCGTCTGTTGCAGAGCTAGGTGTCAGAAAGCATCTATACGTGGGAAATTTAAGAGCTAACTTGATACATTTCTAAATACATGTAATGTTGTTTAGAAAAGATTGGTTAAATAGTAACTGTTATCATTTCCCACATCTCAACAAATCTGTAACAGACACCTATGAAAAGATCTGGACAAAAAAATTAAAATTTTCTTCTTTTGTAACAATGTGTTCAAAACTCGTATTTCTACTATTCAATTATTTGTACTACTGTAGAGAATTTTCGTATTTTTTGCCTAGATGTATGCAAAGTCGTCTGCTGCAAATTTAGTGTACGTGGGAATGGGTTAAAGTTTAGGGACTGATTCCTGTCTATCCTCTTTGCAGCATACACTTGTTGGGGAACATAACATAAGCACTCATGGATCAAGGTCAGGATGACGGTTTCGGTGAATTACGAAGGCAGCGACACGCTGTGAACTTGAAAGACTGTTGAAATAAAAATAAAAGGGTTTCAAAAAAAAAATGGCCATCTTGTGTTTTAACCCTTTCCCACGTCAACAAATCTGTAACAGAAGACTAAAGGATAAAAAAGGAATGACTGGAAATATGTGGACAGCATTAATCCTTTACCTGCTAGGATATAGATATTTATGCTTTTACAACAAATGAGGAAAATAGTTAACATACAGAGCATAACATTTTTTGATAAAAATAGACAGTTGAAAAACATTAGAAAATTAGGATCTACGAGATTTCTATCATTCATATTACATTGAATTACTTTCCTTGCTTTTTTATTATGATTACAAGATTTGTAATTTTCATAGTCTAAATTTGGATCAAGTACTAAGTTAAAGTCTCCGCATATAATATAATTTTCCGTATTTGAAAGGGAGTCAATTTCACTGACAATCCATTTTCGTATTTTTTACAATTGAGAAATTTAATGTCTAACTGCCTTTTAAGTAGTATTGCAACAACTTTTGAATTGGATTTACCATGGCAAAAGAAACAGCTTTCATTCCACTCAGCGTATATATCTTTTTCAATGCATTCAGTGAAGTGAGTTTCTATTAGGCATAGAATCTTTGAACAAATAGAACAAATCTTGGCGCTTGTTAATGTTGTTTAGACCACTGCAATTGTACGAGTGAATCTTAAGATTATTCATTTGGTAGTGTATGTAGAAAAGTCGTTATTGAATAGTTGCTAACTGAAAATGGACAAATTCCACACTTTATAGCAGTACACTGTCGCTCATAGGAACAACTCTGTTAAGAAATATGTAAAAACGCATATTTGGTGAATGAGATATCTAAAAAATGAAATAATTTATTACACTTCTGTGTGTACTTATGATTACATGTCAGATTATTCTGAAAAACCCTCACTCAACGCAAGTTTAAGAAATATGCTTTTTTCAATTATCATCTTACCCCAACATGTATCGATTGGAGGTTATTTCTGTCCCCAAAGCAGAATACTTGTCGCCAAAGTCGCCACTTGCCGTCATGATTTCTTAAAGTCTCTTTTAGATACGACGTTGTTGTTTTTACGATATGTCTGTACATGCAATTGTTACAAACATTAAAATAACAGGATATGATGTCGTGACGTCGCATAAACGGCAGACGAAATTGCGCGTAAAACACACGGCGAGAACTTACTATTTTGCGTATTTAGGAGAAGACATTGCTTGTAATTAGTAACGTACAATTGGTGTGCGCCGGGTGGACGTTACTAGGTTTCCATAGAAACGTATTACAGGTATAATATGGATGCAAATGCACCAATTTTACATTTATGTCATTCCATGAAGACCAAAGATTCTTTAACGTTAATAACAAGTAATTATATCTGTTAAAACAAAACTTATGAGAAAAGTCCACGAACTTCTGAGACACCCCTCGTATATGCGTTGCATTTAATGTATCTGATATATCGTGATTGGATAAGGTAAAGACTAAACAGTCGTATAACCCCTATTCCACTCCCGTCACTTCAGAAAATAAGCAAAAACGATACAAAATATTCTTTTTTCTGAGATATCGTGATTGGATAGGGTGAAGACTTTACAGTCGTATAACCAAGTAAGTAAGTAAGTAAGTAAGTAAATCGTTTAATAAAGTGACATGTGTATAACATACATGTATAATAAAACATAATATAAAGTTTGTTGGAAAAACACCCGGTCCCTTGGGCCTATATGTCACTATATATAAAGATAATGTCAATGTGTGTAAGTTCATGCATTATTATTAATTTGTGGTTCATGCAGTCTATATACATATATACATATATATACATCTATAATTATATCGATGGTCTCGCACGAGCAGGCCGAAGCTACACCTTGTACAATATGCAGTTATTGCATCCCCGAACGAAGACATCAATACTGCGCTTATCACGCCATGAATATCTAATTTAACACGTTCATCCTGGTGTGTCTGTCCGTATACCGAGCCATTGAAAAACCAGACACTTTTTATTTCTGCATGGAGATATAATCTACTAATCAGGCCAGTGTTACGTTTGGTGACGTCGTCTGCTAGTTGAAATCCTGCCGCTTTCAATGACTGTCTTTGTCTCATGATGTTCGACTTCATGTTATTGTTCATCGTCTTTATTATAACAGGTTTAGGTCCAGTTTTTTGCCAGATGTATGGCCAGGATGTCTTGTCTATGTAGGTGTTTTTAATCTTCATATTTCAAGAGTTCCTACAATTTGCATAAGTTTACGTTTAAACTTACGATGTTTAATGAAACGCACTTACGTTCTGCGTAAAGTTGAAAACTTACGTTCAAAATTTGCGTAAACTTACTATGTTTAGTGAAACGGGCCCCTAGATCAAAACTAACTTCATTAACTTTCAGCGCCGATTTTCAGAAAGTAGACTCTTCCATGTTGAGAATTATACCACTCCATTTTTTCGTCTGACACATTTTAAAATCTGAGTGGTAAACAATGCAAATTTCGGGTGAGACAACTCGTTACGAGAATCTGCATTGTTTGCAAAAGCCTTTATATTGCCTTTGGTACCGAAATAGTTAACACTTAACTCCATTCATAAGCATTTATAGTGAAATCTTCCATTTCCAAGACACGACTGTCTTACTTACCGTTTTGATGTAAATTTAAGATTCATTTTTTTTTCCATGAATAAGAAAAATATTGTTGTCAGGTGTATATCAGGTAGTCTTCCTTATCACATAACCAATCAACGATCAGTTATTTCTATTACATCATGGTTTTTCATGAATAATGATTCAAGTCATATTTTTTTGGTAACCTGTATATGAGGTAGTCTTCCTTGTCACAGAGCCAATCAACGATCAGTTATTTCTGAAACACAACTATTTAAGTCAGGAATATTCCACCAAAACTGCATACATCTTTCGTGTCTTCTTTACACATTTAGGTTAAAGCAAGCAGTCACCAAAGATATGTTTTCAGTTCAGTTATCTTCGTTTCTTTGCCTGATCACTTTACTTGGATCATCAACTGCTTTTTGGTTTAGGACCAAAGAACCAGTAGACTGTCAGGTTTCTTTCTGGTCAAAATGGACCGAGCCTTATGGTTTTGGTGAAATTTCTCGAGAACGTAAGATCCTAAGGTACGCTGCCAATGGTGGCGCTGCATGTCCTACAGAACTGAAACAGGTCAATAGTACAGGTGAGTCATTATTTGATTTTAGCTTTACTGAATTACTAGCTGTTTTACCTTTTTGCTCCGTAAGCATTGTCTTGGACTCTTCCAAATTGAAAGCATTAATTCACCACTTATTTGTAATGGGTGAATTATGTTTACATTTACTGACATAGTGGAACACAGTGGTATACCTGCACTGTTTTCACTCTGTCAGTAAATTTAATTCACCCATTGTTGATAAGTGGTGAATGCGCTGTTTTCACTCTGTCAGTAAATTCAATTCATCCATTGTTGATAAGTGGTGAATCCACTGTTTCCACTCTGTCAGTAAATTTAATTCACCCATTGTTGATAGGTGGTGAATGCAGTTTTCACTTTGTCAATAAATGTAATTCACCCATTAATGATAATTGGTCAATTCATTGTTTCCACTTTGTCAGTAAATGTAATTCACCCATTGTTGATAAGTGGTGAATGCATTGTTTCCACTTTGTCAGTAAATTTAATTCACCCATTGCTGATAAGTGGTGAATGCACTGTTTCCACTTTGTCAGTAAATGTAATTCACCCATTGTTGATAAGTGATGAATGCACTGTTTTCACTTTGTAAGTAAATTTAATTCACCAATTGCTGATAAGTGGTGAATGCACTTTTTCCGCTTTGTCAGTAAATGTAATTCACCCATTGTTGATAAGTGGTGAATGCACTGTTTTTACTTTGTCAGTAAATTTAATTCACCCATTGTTGATAAGTGGTGAATACACTGTTTTCACTCTGTCAGTGAGACCTTATGCTCCGTAAGCATTGTCTTAGACTCTTCCAACTTGAAAGCATTAATTTACCACTTATTAGTAATGGGTGAATTATGTTACCATTTACTGACAGAGTGGAACACAGTGGTCTATCTGCACTGTTTCCACTCTGTCAGTTAATTTAATTCACCAATTGTTGATAAGTGGTGAATGCACTGTTTTCACTTTGTCAGTTAATTTTAATTCACCAATTGCTGATAAGTGGTGAATGCATTGTTTTCACCTTGTCAGTAAATGTAATTCACCCATTGTTGATAAGTGGTGAATGCATTGTTTCCACTTTGTCAGTAGATTGAATTCACTCATTGCTGATAAGTGGTGAATGCATTGTTTTCAAAGGACTCCTGTGTTGGGTGCGCGTAAATGCATATATATGGAGTAAACTTTTAAATTAAGAAATCTTTAATATGTCGCTACTACGTTATTTTTTTCTTTTTTTTTAAGTTTTCTAATTTTAAATATTGATAAATTACAGGAATTACGTAGTTGGAAAGTACCTAATTATAGATGGTTAACACTCTAGTAGACCTTTCTTTTTCTTTTCTTTTTCAAATTTGCACATTAAAGACATGCTTGGTGTGTAATAATCATACAATCAGATTATTGGATATCTTGTTGCGACTCTTTCGAAATGATTTTATATTATTCTTTTTTAGGACAATTACCCAGCACAAAGGCCACTGCCGAGGCAATAGTAAATCATTTCTTTCTTCGGCCTCTCAGCACCATGCCGGTCAAGACTGGACTATTGCGTGACTTGCTTTTGATTATGGACTCCTCTGGTAGCGTACCTTCGTCAAGCTTCAGCACAGCTAAATCGGAGATGGGGGAACTCGTTGAACTTCTGTGTCCTACGTCAGACCCGTTTCAAACGGGATATCAACATGCAGCCATGCTGGAATATTCTACGAAAGTGAATGTCGTTTTCGATTTCAATGACTATGTGAACACAGCTCAAGTGAAACAAGGAATCCTGTCTGCCGTGTATCAGGGGGACGGCACCTGCACAGCTACAGCTTTTCGGAAAGCCCAACAAATGTTCAGCGTGAATCACGGTACAGTTTAAGAGTACTCTATTGAAATGATTCGTTGTATAATATAATTATATGCTCACTATGAATGCATTATTTGATATATATTAACCCTTAACTTGCTGGAATTTCAAAAATGGACTCGACCAATGTCAGTTTCGGCAGGATCCATGCAATCTACAAGGGATATCTCATTAGTTTCATAATTCAGAGGTGAGAGACGAATGACGCGGTGCACAATGTCTTTTGCCAACTCGTCACAAAGAAATGTAGCCGAACGACCCCTGTTTCCTGGGTGTTTAACCAGTAATCTAACCAGAATCATTACCAAATGAAGAAGCCGGGCTCGGCTCAAGTCCATTTTAAATGTTTATTTCAAGGCTCATGATGAGCTATAAGAACAGGTCCTGCATTGTTTTTCTTCACTGCCAAATTATGGTTTATCAATTCATTTTTACCAAAGATTTATAGATAAGAAAGGTATGACTTGAGTATGGAAGTCCTCTTTAAATACTTAATGGGGTAAAGTGATGATTTAGTAAATGTATCAACCATTAAACTTTCTCATATACTGAAATAGAAAATGGAATGATGTTAATTAAGTGGCAATATTTTATAGTATGTATAATTCTGTATTTGAAACATGCCATATTACATACTGCATGACTTAACACTTAACTCCATAATCATAATTATACAGTGAACTCTTCCTTTCTGAAAGACGGGCCAGGTAGCGCAGTGGATAGCGCTAATGTCTGTTAATCCAAGGGACGTTCCCGCGTGGGATCGAGTCCCCAGTCTGGTCATATTTCTCTGTTACGATTTGACACAAAAGACATTGTGTCCTGCGTCATTCGTTCTCACCGCTAATTCATGTGAGAAAGTTGTCAGTTACTTGCAGAGAAAATGGTGTGTAGTACTGGTTAGAAACCCATGAAACATTATTAACGTCATTTCCATTTTCTGGTAAGAGTGGAAAACAGTACATGACTACGTTCCAGTTGTGCATTCTGCACAATTGGATATTGTCCTGCACTGTTTGCAAAATCCTCAATATTGCAGACGTCAAAAGGTGTCTATGGAGTAAGGGTTAAGCTTTGAACTTTCTTTTTTGGCAGGCATGCGCACCGATCCAAATGTAAAGAAGGAGGTACTGATTCTCTCGGACGGCATGTCAAACTGTGGGGGTAATGCGCGACTTGCAGCCATAGATCTTGCTCAAACTGCTGAAGTGTTTGCGCTTATAATTGGTGGTCAAAGCTCATCCGGAAAAGCAGAGATAACTAGTTATGTTTCGGGCCCTTCACACCAACATCTGTTTGTCATTGGGAGCTTCAATGATCTTCACACGCTACTTGATGAGATCAAAAGCTTCCTGAAACTGACAACAAATCCATGTGCTTCCTTCAACCCTGGAAAGAAATAAAAAATACTTTTATCCTTGTACTAGTACCTACTAAGTCTGAATGTAATATTACAAGAAACATCTGCATTTCTTCACAATTCTGAACTATGTTTTAAATTTCTTTTACCCAAATAATTGTTATATTATGAAGCCTGCAACATATCAGATTATTATCATTGTTTGGATTTCTCTCAGTTTTACTTTAATTGAATTACATTTCAAGCATTTTACGGTATACCGGTACGCTTTTAATCTTTTATTTAACATATAAACAGGGTTGTAGATGAAAACATATGTTTGAAAACCCTAGTTAAGGGGCAATCTTTACCCCTTTGTAAAGAATGCAAATTTCCATTGTTTACAAAGAAAAATGTTGCAATCTTTATAAAAGTCTTCATGGTGAGGTTATTAACCTTAGTAAAAAGATATCATTTCACTTTCAATCGTTTTTATACCGAGCAATTGATATATTTCTTTATATTGACCATTATTGACCATTGTTAACTATCAATAAACTACATACATTGCCCATTATTAACCATCAATAAACTACAATACAGGAATATCTTACCCATTGTTAACTATCAATAAAGTATAAACAGGAATATGTTGTCTTTGTGATTTAATGCCCTGCAGCTCGGATTTGGATACTTTTTAAAATTTTACTCCAAACAGATGCATTTGAATGCCTCCAATGTTGAAGGATTTTGAAAACAATGCAGGACAAGTTCCAACGGGGCAAAATGCACATTTGGAACTTAGTCCTGCGCTGTTTTTCTACTCTGTTAAAAATGATAATGGAATTTACAGACAAATACTAAATTGTGAGATACTACTCTCTGAGTCCATTATATATGCATATAGAGTGTTAATTGCCCTCTGTATATGCTCACTTGCAAGATGCAAACTGCTGTTGCTTCACCAACTAAAATTAACCCATTGCTCCGTAGGCATTTTCTTGGACTCTTCCAAATTGAAATCATGAATCCACCACTTATCACTTATGGCTGAATTACATTTCCATTTACAGACAGCGTGGAAAACAGTGCATGAAGAGTTCAGATTGCTCCTTATGAGCAATTTGAACTCTTCCTGACCTGATTTCAAAGGCCTTCTGAATTGGGTGCTGGAAAATTCGTATCTATAGAGCAAAGCGTTAAAAATATTAGTAAATATTTTAAATTCATAAAAAATCAAATTACATTCGGTTGTTGGTCCTTTCTTATGGAAAGGATAAATCGAAGGGTCCCTGATGTAGTGTACTGGATAGCAACGGCCAGTCCCTAATCTATAACAGACTCCGCCTACCTCATTGTATATGCATGCCCCTCTCTGATAGCGTTAGTTGTATGTTAGAACGGATACAGGTGTATGCGAATACATAGCTTAAACAATTCCAGTCTTGGATATCTTATAAGTAATACATAACACTCCCTTTTGGGTCCGGAACAACATATAAGAACAGTACACCTGGTTCGATCCTCGGCTGGACCATGTTTGTTGTGTCTTTGAGCAAGACACTTCAGACACATTGCCTAGTTCTAGTTCTCTCCCAGGAAGGCAACGAGGGTGATTAGTCAACTGTGTCAATAACAGACTGTGCGTAAAAGTTTCACATTTGAACTTGTAGGACAACAAAAACAGAAACACATGTTTTAACCAGGGTAGATGTAAACCTGTTCAGTGCTGAATTAAAAAAAAAATATACTCTCTTGTTAATCCATTTTTTGGAAAAGTCCAAGTACCATGTAGACTATCAGAGTGGAAAACAATGCAAATTCAGATGGGACGGCTCGTAACATTGTTTTCAAAATTCACCCTTTCTGTTTCCAGCACTGTAAGGGTTAACATGTACACACTAATGGAAATGACTAGCATAGATTAGATTGTCTTGTGTAACATTGCATGAAGGCTTCAACATGTAATTTGATAAACATGGAATATTTATTTATAGATTTATTGTATGTACTAATGTATTCATGTCTCTCATTTGGATGTGCATTGTTTACAGGAAACAAGTGGACGGACCATGATTGTCCTATATCGATCACTTAAATGCAATATATTACATAAGCATACATACTCAAAACATGATGTGCCCTAGGAACATTTCTGCCAAATTATATTGAAATCTGGACATCAGTTTCAGACAGAAAGATTGTTGAAGTTTTCACTATATAGTCATATACAAAAAACTAGCCCTGCCCCCTGACAGCCATGTAGTTTGACGAACTACAACGATTTGAACAATCTTGCTAGAGAGGTTCCCATGGAATACTAGTACTACTGCCAAATTCATATTGAACTAAAGTCAACGTTTTTCAGACGAGACATTATTTTCAATTTTTACTAAAGCCATATAGGAAAAAACAACTATCTTGGTAGAGGGTCACCCAAGGAATATTTTCGTGACAGCATTTTGAAATCAGTCCAGTTGTTTCTAAGAAGCAGACTTTTTCTTTTAATGCCATGGTAATCAGAGTTGTGCATTGAATGCAATTCTTTGATATGCTTCACCCTTATATGTCCTGATGTTTTTGACTATAATGTTGATAGATTGCAGCTTATATTTACTTTCAATCAGTTAATAAATATATCTTAAAGTAATGTTGGCTATTGAGCTGTCACCTGAACATGATTGGGACTTGGCTTTGAGCAAGCATATACTTTAATGATATGCTTCACCCTTATATGTCCTGATGTTTTTGACTATAATGGTGATGGTTTGCAGCTAACATTGACTTTTAATCAGATCAATAATATATTTAAATGTAATATTGACTATTGAGCTGTCATCTGAACATGATTGTGACTTGGTTTTGAAATAGCATATACTTTGATAATATGCTTCACCCTTATATGTCCTGATGTTATTGACTATAATGGTGATAGTTTACAGCTCATATTTACTTTCAATCAGTTAATAAATATATTTTAAAGTAATGTTGGCTATTGAACTGTCACCTGAACATGATTGGGACTATGTTTTAAGCAAGCATATACTTTGATAATATGCTTCAACCATATATGCCCTGATGTTCTTGACTATAATGGTGATAGTTTCAAATAAAGAGGTAAGCACACATTGAAAGAAGAAAAAAACAGTATATATAATTTTAAAACTTCTCATTGCGCTGGTGCATCAGCACCAGTGCATATATTGGTTGTGGAAAAACTGTTATTTGTGCAATGAGCTTGCGCATGCGCCGTATTAATCGTGTTGATCGCGCAAGCGCCGTATTTTACCGTCAGCTCTCGGATATTTCCGTAGCAGTTTGTCACTAGACTGGTTCTCGTTCGAGTTTGTATGCGAGTAGTTTTTTTATAATTAAAATGTAAATTAAAACCATAGTTTTACGTATACCGGCGTTAAGCCATCGCGGGTCACCCATCCAGGCACTAACTGCGATGAACGTTGCTTAACTTTACGAAAAGGTCAACCACTCTACTAACGTCGCTATAAATGCCGGCTTCCAAAGCAAGGCTGTAGAAGTGATATTTATACCCGTTCCCGTTACATTTCCTCTTTTCTCTTGACCCGAAGTCACACAACTTAACATAAGCAGTATACCAGAGCGGAGGCTATGTAACATCACTGGGAACGACCGGGGTTTAAATAACAGGAAAATGGGAATATTTCATAAATGCGAAGTTATTGTGCTAAATTTTGCGATTTTAAGAATATATTAAGGGAAAAAAGGACGCGCATGCGCAGACAAATGTTTACAATAATTTTGGGAGATCGAGGTCAACACGTTGGGAAAAGGTATTTTTGTTTTCGTTTTACGTATTTAACTAAAAAAATATGGTTATCATATATTTATATCATATATTTAAAAGCGGGTTTCGTGTTTTTCGAATAAAACAGTATTTCTTTAGCCATAAAATGCTGATTCCCGCGCTAACATCGAACTGCTGCATCTTGCAGCAACTCTTGTTTGATTTATTATTCAGTATGTTTTCACTATCGAGCCTTGGTTGATTAAACCTGTATGCCCTGATACTCTTGGCAATGATGGTTATTCTTTTAGCAGCTAACACTTCATTTATAATAGCCTTTACGATTATATAAAAGTGAAGTTGGCTATTGAGCTGTCACCTGAACATGATTGGGACTGGGTTTTAAGTAAGCATATACTTTGATAATATGCTTCACCCATATATGCTCTGCTGTTCTTGATTACAATGGTGATTGTTCGCAGCTTATATTGACTTTCAATCATATCTATCATATATTTAAATGTAATATTGTCTATTGAACTGTCACTTGAACATGATTGGGATTGGGTTTTAAGCAAGCATATACTTTGAAAATATACTTCACCTATATATGCCCTGATGTAACATCTAAAATAGCTTTAACGTTCATATTAAAGTGATGTTGGCGATTGAGCTGTCACCTGAGCATGATTGGGGACAACTAGGGTTTTAAGCAAGCATTTACTTCGGTATTATGTTTTACCCGTAAATATATGTGTCCTGATACTCTTGGCAATGATGGTGATTGTTTAAGCAGCTAACACTGAAACACATTTTAAATAGGTTTTACGATTATATTAAAATGATGTTGGCTATTGCGCTACCACATGAACATGATTTGGGACACACAGGGTTTTACGCATGGATTTACTTTGGTATTATGCTTCACCTGATACTCTGGCAATGATGGTGATTGTTTAAGCAGCTAACACTTCATTTCAAATAGCTTTTATGATTATATTTAAGTGATGTTGGCTATTGAGCTACAACCTGATCATGATTGGGATACACAGGGTTTTAAACATGCATTTACTTTGGCATTATGCTTCACCTGATACTCTTGGCAATGATGGTGATTGTTTAAGCAGCTTACACTTCATTTCAAATAGCTTTTACAATTATATTAGTGAGAAGTTGGCCTTATTGTTGGCTATTGAGCTGATACCTGATCATGATTGGTACTTGGTTTTAAGCAAGCATATACTTTGATGATATGCTTCACCCATATATGTGCCGATGTTCCTGACTATAATGGTGATTGGTTGCAGCTAACATTTCAATCAGTTCATAAATATATTAAAAAGTAATGCATGTTGGCTATTGAGCTGTCACCTGAACATGATTGGGCTGGTTGTGTAGCAAGCATATGCTTTGATAATATGCTTCACCCTCATATGTCCTGATGTTCTTAACTATACTGGTGATGGTTTGCAGCCGACACTTCTTTTCAAATAACTCTAGAATATATTCTTAGCAAGCATATAGTTTTATGTTCTTGACTATAATGGTGATGGTTTGCAGCTAACATTGACTTTCAATCAGTTCATAAATCAATTTTAATGCCAGCATGCTATTGAGCTGTTACCTGAACATGATTTTGACTCGGTTTTAAGCAAGCACATACTTTGATAACATGCTTCACCTTTATATGTCCTGATATTCTTGACTATAATGATGATTGTTTTGCACTTAACATTTCATTTTGAAAGCTTTTATAATTGTTATTCCTCCCTAAAAGTGGTATATTGCTTCCGCAATGTTGGTTAATCCTCTTAGACCAAACCTTTTCATAATTCTAAATTGATATATGTATCTCCCTTCTAATACCTTCAATGCCCAATCACACTGCCGCCATGACCACATCTCAACAAAAGAAATGTAACAAACCATGCTATTGAAGAGAAGGACGAAGGTTTATTACCTTAGTTTCTTGGGCAGATTTCACCAAGGTTGGCATCCCCTGGACTTAAACCTCATCAACCACGCCAATCCAATATACTGACTCTTTAGTACAGTAGGCCCAATTAATGATGGGGCAGGTGAAAAGAAACACCAAACTATCCGTTCCATTGAAATGCTTTAAGTTTCAGAGATTCAATGGATAATATAACCTGCAAAATAAGAATTTTAAATGATGAATCACTTTCAGAAGAGATAAAACGAAAAACAATAACAAAGAAAAATTTGTCCTGCCACAATCAAAATGCCTTCTATACTGGGAAATCAAGATCATAAGAAGTGGCGCTACTGAGCTACTGAAGTTCTCCCTTTGACATTGACATTGCCTTTCCATCAGTTCATGAATATATATTTTAAAGTAATGTTGGCTATTGAGTTGTCACCTGAACATGATTGGAGCTGGGTTTTAAGCAAGCATACACTTTGATAATATGCTTCACCTATATATGCCCTGATGTTCTTGACTTTAATAATGATGTAAATTGCAGCTAACATTGACTTTCAATCAGTCCATGAATATGTATTTTAAAGTAATTCTAGGCTATTGAGATGTCACCTGAAAATGATTGGGGCTGGGGTTTTAAGTTTTACCCATATATGCCCTGATGCCTAGGTCAAGTTCGAATATGGGTCATATTGATTCTCAAACTAGTCAAAATGAAGAATAATCCATTCAACACCCTGGAGACTGCATTTTTTTTATTTCAGCAGTTTAAGAAATCTCAATGCATTACTCAGGTGAGCGATCATGGCCCTCTTGTTTTAAACTTGTAATATAAATGTAAGCTATGGAAAGAAATTATTTTGTACAAGAACTGCAAACTTAGTTACTTAATGACATAAAGCCATTCAGTTATAAGTAAAATAATGTTCTCTCAAAGTGTGGTATTATGCTTTCAGAGACCAGGCAGAGTGCGTTGTTTTTGCCAGAAGATGATCTCCGGAGTGAAACTTAAACGGCACTTTATAACTCATAAACATACTCATGAGGAAGTTGCCAACATATTATTGAAACCCAAACATGAATAAAAGAAACTATTTGAAAAAAAGTACTGAAGGCATGTACTTATATAATATAGCTTAAAATGTGCCTTAACTGTAAAAGTTCTTTTTCTAATCGCACTTTTTACAAACATATATAAATTTGTTCAACTATGTCAGATGCTTTAAAAATTCAATCTCTACAACCACTCAACAACTATAAAGATTCAGAATTTGTTGTAGATATTCTAAACAAATTTAGGGATGGGGATGTGGGAAATTTTATAAGACATAATTAAATTGTTCAAGTTATTGGGTATGAACATTACCTATCAAGTAAGGCTGAATCTAGCAAATTCAATGAAATCCGAAAAGAAGTTATGATGGAAATGAGGGAATTGAGCAGACTTTTTCTCTGCTTTCAATCCCTCACTGAAACAGCTGGGGGGATGCATTGAAAGGAACTTGGGATCCAGAACACTCAATTTAAAAGCTTCAAGATGAGGCTGAAAAGTTTTTTGTAGGTCAGTTTATATTGGCATACATGGCTGGAAAGGGAGAAGGTATGTTCCTGTTTTAATTACAAGGGATTCAATTACAGTTTGCGTAACATTGAATGCAACTATAATGTGTCATACAAGCTGAAGTTTCTTAATATTTTACCAATAAACGGTTTTAAATCTGTTTTAACTAGATCAATTAGATAACCTAAAAAAGAAGGCCATGTTGGCCCAATATCGCTCACCTGATTTAATAGAACTTCAATAGTTTTCAAAGTTTTTATTCTATACATATAAGGAAAACAAGTCATTTTTTTAAACGGATCGGATTTATTTGAGCAACCTTGGTAGAAGCTCACCAAAGGAACATTTGTGCCAAATAATTCTTAAATCAGGCAGGTGCTTCTGGACAAGAAGATTTTAAAAGATATTACAATGCACATATAAGGAAAACAAGCCCCGCCCCTGGCGGCTGTGTTTTTCAATGGATCAGATTAATTTGAACAATCTTTGTAGAAGGTTCCCCAAGGAACATTTGTGCGTAAATTACCATTAAATCGGGCCAGTCCTTTTGGACAAAGGATTTTTAAAGATTTTACAATGCACATATAAGGAAAACAAGCCCCGCCCCTGGAGGCCATGTTTTTCAATGGATCAGATTAATTTGAATTCTTTGGGTAGAAGGTCCCCTTAGGAACATTTGTATCAAATTTTCTTTAAATCGGGCAAGTACCTATTGGCAAGAAATTTTTTAAAGATTGTATTTAAAGATTGCACATATGATGAAAATAAGCTAGGCACCCTATCGGCCATGTTTTTCAATCAATCGGATTAATTTGAACAATCTTGGTAGAAGTTTTTACAATGCACATATAAGGAAAACAAGCCCCTGGCGGAAACTTTTGTTAAATGGATTAATTTCAACGATTTTGGTACAAGGTTCCCCAAGGAACATTTGTGCCAAATTATCTTTAAATCGGGCCAGTATGTAATGACAAAAAGACTTTTAAAGATTTTACAATACACATATAAAAAAAAACAAGCTCGGCCCCCTGTCGGCCATGTTTTTAAACGGATCTGATTTATTTGAACAACCTTAGTAGAAGGTAACACAAGGAACAGTTGTGCCAAATGATTTTTAAAACAGGCAGGTGCTTTTGGACAAGAAGATTTTTAAAGATTTTCCAATGCACATATAACGAAAATAAGCATCAACCCTGGCAATCCTGTTTTTCAACGTATCGGAAACAAGAAGATTTTTAAAGTTTGGCAATTTTCCCCTTTTCTGATCCCGCGGCAACCAAAGTTCTACTTGGAATTAAATTCTTTGAACAACTTTAAAAGAGGACCACCAAAGGAACATTCCTGGGATTTTTTTTTTTTAAATCAGTCAATTAGTTTAGTAGGAGAAGTCATTTGTAGGAAACTGTTTTCCATACGGACGTACAGACGACGCAGGACGACGACGACGACGACGACGACGACGACGCCGGACGGTGAGTGAACACAAAAGCTCACGTCGCAATTCACTTAGGTGAGCTAAAAACCCATAGGTGCTAAGATATTAACACATATAAAGGTTTATTGCCTCTAGTTGTAAGTTCAGTGTGACACAAGCTTTGGAAGGTGAGAGGGAAGTCTATTCTCCTTTCAGTTTAGCAGAAGTATGATAACAAAAACGGGAGTATATAAACAACCAATACGAAGTAATTTTAAAAAGTTTAAAGATGTATAGTCAACATATAGCAAGAATACAATTGTCTTAATGAGCAAACTGTATGGGGAGGATCGTTTTAAGTTTAGAAATGCAAGAGAATTTTATAAATAGGCAAACACATCCCCCGAATTTTGGGGCCGTAAACCAAACAATTAAAAAAACGTAGCCTAGGAAGTAGGGGAAAAAGTGAACGTTTTTTTCTGAGCTTTGATGAACCGTAAATAAAACTATTAAAACAAGTGTAGCAAAGGAAAGTGGGGGAAAAGTTCTTAAATTCAAATTAAATATACGTACGTATTTTGCATCTTGTTGATTCTTAAATCAGTTAAAAAAACCGTATTGATTCATAATTTTTGTTTTTTTTAAACATATTGCAGAGTTTCATTTAACAATAATAATGTTGGTTGCTCCTTTTTCTATTACGTCACCCCATGGTACAATACTGACGCCGTGCATCCACGCATCGTCAATGAGTTAATTGATTTGAATATCAGGCCTTTTTATTTTATCTTTTTTTTTTTTTTTTTTCCCGTGGAATTGCTATACCCTTCGTGTCAACATAATTTTGTTTTATTTGTTTTTCATATTCACATGAATGACAGAAGCATTTCATGTTGGTACATAAACATTTGACTTTGACCATCAATTTGGACTGATTCTATGGTTACGGAGCTCATGTTATATTTAAAGCATTTTATTATTTTGCCTTTGTATGTTTTATTTTCACTTTATACATTTCATCAGCCGTTGTCTTGAACATTACCAAAATATTTGAAGGCTATATTGATTTGATGAAAAACATGGCGGCCAGGCATCATCAGAAAAGGGACAAAATATCAAAACTTCAAAATTACATTTTTAAGGAAGTGCTTACTTACAAAAGCCTATTAGGACCATCTGAGAATTTGTTTTTGTAAAGTCGTAATAACGTAAAAAAGGCGTTATAATGCGAAAAAGGCGAAGTAACGCAAAACAAGGCATAACATAAAGGCGTCATGATGCAAGAAAGGCGTAGTAACGTGGAATAAAGGCATTATACCGCGAAAATAAAGGCGTAATTGCGCGAAAAGAAAGGAGTAGCAACGGTAATAAAAGGAGTTATAACGCGAAAAAAAGGCGCAATAGCGCGAAAATAAAGGCATAATAACGGGAAATAAAGGCGTTATAACGCTAAACAAATGCTTATTAACGCTAGTAAAAGGCGTTGTTACGCGAAATAAAGGCGTAGTAACGCGAAAAAATAAAGTTGTAATAACGCAAAAAAACGGCGTAATAACTCTAAACGAAGGCGTATAAAGGCTTATAAAAGGCGTAATAACGAGGGTTAGGCTTAATAACGAGAAATAAAGTCGTAATAACGCCTTTTTAGCTATATATATATATAACAATTACTGCCTTGAAGAATCTTTTTCAACCATGTAGACACAATAATTAATCACATTCGAACAGACGATTTCGGTCTCGGATGCTGACAAAATGGAAGAAGAAAAGGTAAGATACATAGAATAATTATATATCATTGTTAAATAGCTGTTACCTTGTACATAATTGTTATGGACATTTTTTATGAATTTTATTTGGATAAAATGTCATGATATTGCAACGCAGTGATGTCAATTTATTATGAATGAATATTCATAATGGATTGGAGGGATTAGATCTATTGTAGCGTTTTAGGCTGCAATGACCGTCAATGAGACCAGCCAGGGAACAGCAAATTACGCTTTCACCGGATTAAAAAATCCCGCTTTGTCGCGCTGTAAAGCATGGAAAAGAGTTAGTGGTCGTCCGGATTTAGAACTGATGATTAAGTGAAATTCAATATTCAACCAGGGTAATTATAGTGCTACATGTTAATTAAAGATTCTAATCCTTTCGAACATAGAACAAATCTGCATCAGATGACTTTGAAATAATTCTTTCAAAAAATAATATGTCTTATCAAAATAATAATTTAATTATTTAATAAAGTTGAAAACATTGTGGCAAAAAATGAAATTGCTCAATATGAACAATTTCTTCTTTTGTCACAAAGTTTAATCAAAAATCGTCTGCCTGCTGAAGAGGCATCAGAAATTGTATATATGAGGTAATGGGGTTAATTTTAAAATACCTATTATACTAGAGAGGCTACTTCCACTTCTGTTTCCATTATTCATCCAGCTATTATATATGCCTCTACATGAAACAAATTGTGGAACATGGAGGAATTGCTCATAATTACCAGTCTGCATCAATTAAATATGGAATAGATAAACAAATATAGAGGTTGTTCAAGAGCATAATAAACTTTATTATTTCTATACAACAGGAAGATCATAATGTTAAAAGTTGTTTAAAATATGTTACTTTGGACTTATCACTATTAATAGTTGCTTAGAATAGGTTTCTTTGGACTTATCACTATTAATAGTTGCTTAGAATAAGTTTCTTTTGACTTATCACTATTAATAGTTGCTTAGAATATGTTACTTTTGACTTATCACTATTAATAGTTGTTTAGAATATGTTACTTTGAACTTATCACTATTAATAGTTGCTTAGAATAAGTTTCTTTTACGCAAAGCATACTTTGTGTACTACTTTTAACCTTTCACACATACAACAAATGTTCACGATACTTTGAAAAATAAAACCAAAATTACTAAAAATCTTAATAATTGAAAGTATAATAACTGAATACAGTTAAAATATTGTTGTAAAAGGAGAAATTGCTCATTATCTCCTTTTGCAACACTGATTTCAAAAGTTGTCTGATTTGGACAGTGCTAGCGTCAGAAGGCATCTTTATGTGTGAAAGGATAAAGAATATGGGAATATTTCATGGAATATTTCATGGTTGTAAATTAAAGAACTGTCAATTTCCATCCAGGGGGAAAAATTTGAGCGGCAGTACAATAGTCTTGCTATCCCCAAATATATTTCCATGATTGAGCGACCAGATTTTATGTCCGAACCTTACACTGATATGATATATTCTTCTTGCATAGTGATTGCATTGTTGTGAGCCTTCGCTGACACATTTTGACACATCTACAGAGAAAACTTTTTTAAACATCAATATGAATGATTTTTCCTCTACACGAATACTATCCAATTTTAACAGGAAGAACATGATTTTTATGCCCCCGGAATCACCGATTCGGTGGGCATCTAGTTTTTGGCCTGTCTGTCTGCACGTCTTCGAAAAAAACTTTAACCTTGACCACTACTTTTGAACCATAACAGGTACGGCTACCATATTTCACATGTGTTTTTCTTGTGACATGACCTTTCTGTCAGTACCAAAATGTTTGACCTTGCGACCTTGACCTTTGACCTAGATGTTGCCATTCTCGAAAAAACCTTTAACCTTGACCACTACTTTTGAACCATAACAGGTACAGCTACCATATTTCACATGTGTATTTCTTGTGACATGACCTTTCTGTCAGTACCAACATTTTTGATCTTGCGACCTTGACCTTTGACCTAGATGTTGCCATTCTCGAAAAAAACTTTAACATTGACCACTTCTTTTGAACCATAACAGGTACGGCTACCATATTTCACTTGTGTATTCCTTGTGACATGACCTTTCTGTCAGTACCAACATTTTTGACCTGGCAACCTTGACCTTTGACCTAGATGTTGCCATTCTCGAAAAGAGCTTTAACCTTGACCACCACTTTTGAACCATAACAGGTAAGGCTACCATATTTCACATGTGTATTCCTTGTGACATGACCTTTCTGTCAGTACCAACATTTTTGACCTGGCGACCTTGACCTTTGACCTAGATGTTGCCATTCTCGAAAAAAACTTTAACCTTGACCACTACTTTTGAACCATAACAGGTACGGCTACCATATTTCACATGTGTATTCCTTGTGACATGACCTTTCTGTCAGTACCAACATTTTTGACCTTGCGACCTTGACCTTTGACCTAGATGTTGCCATTCTCGAAAAGAGCTTAACCTTGACCACCACTTTTGAACCATAATAGGTAAGGCTACCATATTTCACATGTGTATTCCTTGTGACATGACCTTTCTGTCGAGTACCAACATTTTTGACCTGGCGACCTTGACCTTTGACCTAGATGTTGCCATTCTCGAAAAAATTCGGGGGGCATCAGTGTTTCACAAACACATCTTGTTCGAAGATGTTTTCAATGCAAATAATATGTCTGAAATTGCTATCACAGCATTTTTAGGTCATCCCTGTTCATAGGTACTTCTTGCATTAGTTCTTTAAATCAAACTACAAATGTATTATCCCCTTTACCACATACAGCATATCTGCTGCAGAAACCTTTGGAAATACCTTGTCAAAGATTGGGAAAATGTCTCTAAATAGAAGTATTTCTGCTTTTGCAACACTGTTTTCAACTGTATCCAATTAAAAGTATACTTTCATTTATAAAAAGTATCCATAATTTAACCCTCAATGTGTTCAAGGTCATCTTATACAATTTTGGTTTATATTGGAAATAGTGTCTTCTTTCAGTTGCTTGTAAATTGTTGTGGTTCTTGTTATTATATATAAAATCAAAAATCAAAAAGAGGTTATATGGTCAAAGTATACACATGAATATATACAATTAGTTCAATGTTACTAAAATAAGTATGCTAGATAAACAACCTTCAGGACTTAATGATCAGTGAAGACCTAGATCAATCTGCAAATGTGCCCAGTCTGATCCAATTCTTCAACTTTCACAATATAAGAATCTTGGATTAACCCTTTCCCACATACATATTCTTTCTGATACTTCTGCAGCAGATGACTTTTAAAACATTTGTAACAAAATGAGAATTTGCTTATGATGAGCAATCCCTCTGTTTCCGCAATGTTTTCAAGTTTATTCAATATGTGTTCATTCATTAAAGTAGTTTCCATATACAGAAGTAACACAGTTTCTGATTGGTTAAACCATTAGATATTTGAATATATTCCAGGACAAAATCTTAAAATCTTAAAATTTGAGATAATAGTTTTGATTGAGAGTTGAAAACAATTTTAAAACAGGAACGATTCTCTCATTTTGAACAATTTCTTCTCCTCTGTTACAAAAACACACTTTATCCACAAGGTTCAATATGAGAAAGAATGATTTTATTTATATTTAAAGTGTATCATAATGAGCAGTTTTTAGATAGTACACAACACATACCTTTGTTTCTTCAGAGTTTAGTATTGTATTGTATATTGTAGGTACTTTAAAGAAACATTTTATTAGACACTTGTGTTCAGTACCTACAATATATGATTTACATATCATGTAGTGCTTTCATGTGACAAAGGTATAAAATGTATGATCAAGAGTCTCTGGTAAGAGATTGATTGTTGATATACACATTTGTTAACACTGAATGTATTTTAAAACAAATGCAGAATTAAATCAGCTTGCTCCAGATGACAATTCATGTTATGCTACCATTTTGTACAAATAACAATACAATACTAAACAAAGCAATATTAATGAGAGGTTAAACGACTTTAAACCAATGGACCAAACTTAAAATATTTTCACAGGAATGTTCCTCAGGTGGTCGGTCCTCTTTCAAAGTTGTTCAAAGAATACAATTCTAAATTAACTTTCGCAAGAAATGACCGAGGTGGAGCTTTAGCGTAATGTTTTTCTTCGTGTCTGAGGGACCGACAGCAGGTTGTTAAAAAATAGTCCTGCAATTTCCATTGCATGATGAATGATGTGTCCATTATGATGTCCTTCCTGAGTGTCCTCTTGCAATAGTGTTGACTCCCCGAGATGTGTAAGTGAGTAACGTGTTCTTATCGTTAGGTGCACCAGGTGAGGTCGCATAGGACTCGGGCATCTGTGACGTATCCCATGGATCATTGTTCTTTTGTGATGTTGACAAGTAGGACATCAGAATAGGCATCTTTGCTGACTAATACATGTCGGCGACAGTTACATCCGGAGCAATTGTGCGGTCTGCAAAATCCCAGAGGTCAAAATTGAAATCGGACGTTGGTCCTTTCGCCGACATACTATTAGGGAAGAAAAGAGAGATTGCTTTCTCTATAATCTTTCCTTTTATTACAGTTTTTGGAACCGCTAGTTTCCTAGTACCACCTCCTTTATTCGCTCGGACCTGGATGCTTCGTTGACTGGTTTTGTTGATCCAATTTCTATTAGTCTGTTCTGTTTTGCATCGTTCCGATTTCTGAAAGGGCGATGCGGATTTCTCATGTCTTCTGATTCAGTATCGTCCGTGTTATGTGCTGACTTTTCCTTACGTGCTACCTCAAGCTTTTGCTGTAGTATTGTAAGGAGCTTGTTTTTCTTCTCTTGTGGATTTTCTTGTTTACGCAAATAAGTTCTCAGTCTGATACGATCACCATGACGTGGTATGTAGCTGGAAAGTTCATCGTCGCTCATATGGTTTACACGGTCTGGAGTAATCTGAAAAATTTAACAAGTGCTAAATAAGTATCTGTATGAAGGAAATGTTAACCCACTCCCACTTACAGGCTCTCATATGTAGCAGACCACTTTCGAATACATTGTGACAAAATGAGTAATTGCTCATTATGAGCAATTTTTCCATTTGCCTGATCTTTTCAAGTCTCTTCAATCTTCTCAGAAAACATGAAGGCAAAAATGTAAAAAATCTCTAAAAATAAAAGTATAGCTTATGAATAGCGGTGAAACCACCGTGCCAAAAAGAAAAATTGCTTATTATGAGCAATATCACCTTTTGCCACAATGTTTTCAAAGGTCAACTGCTGAAATGCGTCAAAATGAGTCTGCAGTTGGGAAAGGGTTAAAGAGACTTTCAATAATTTTAACAATATGTTTTTAAAGGTGTCTGTTGCAGATTTGCTGCAAGTTGGAAAGGGTTAAATCATCAAAATAATAATGTCACAATAAAGGTATATGAAGCGGAAGACACTCAAAATCCCCTCGATCAAAAAATGACATAGTAGTCAAAATCTCGATAGATTTAACAGGGTAGTTAAAATTCACCTCCACAAAAATATTAGGGTAGTCAAAATCCCCTTGGTAGATTTAACAAGGTAGACTGAACCCAGAGCGCATTCTGGCAGACTACGAGGTAGCAATACACAACGCTGTCAGGACTACCTACACCCACAACAATCATATACAGGTACATGTATAAAGTATTTGAAGAAACTTGATAATAATTGTAAGATACTCCTTCTGATGCCTATGTGTGAACCGCCTTACACTTACTCAGTCAGGAGCAAACAGTAAAATATCAAATGCCTAAGATGTTTGTCCTTTATTTGTTACGCAAGATTATTGAAGAGCCGGCAGGACAAACTTGCGCTTCGATTTCAATTCCTTTGTATAATTTATTTACAATGAGTTATAATTGGCTCTCTGGAAAATAAAGTACATGAATAATATCTCTATTTTATACAGCCGTTGTTTTATTTATGGATCGATTTATATTTTTTTTCCAAAGAAGACAGATTCAGATGCAGAGAAGGTATTTTGAATTTGTGTTACCATGGACGAAAGCTCACGAAACCGGGCTATTAAAGAAAAATGCTTTCAAACAATTGCATTTTCTATGAGGAAAACATTGGAAGACAATTTAGTAAAAGAAAAGATAACACTTCTGTTATGTAGTGCAAGGAACATAGAATAACATATTATGGTATTTTGAAAGAAAAATAAGATTCTTTTATTATTATTCTCATTTCAAAAGTAATCAGAAGAACCTTAACCTGTGTTGGTATCCAAAATAAATACCTGGTATACCATACCTGTTCGTGAGGAAGGTGTGCGTCTCACACCTCCCTATATGTGTACAAAATGTAACTCTGTTTCAAACCTAGTAGTTCGGTGATCATATATTTAAAAGACCCGGCTGCAAAACTATGAAACTATATTCTATACTCAGACTTTGTTCTCAAGTATCAGATTGGTCAGAAGCAATTTCATGCTCTAGATTGACCAATCAGAAGTCATATTAGTAGCATGGAGTTCATTTCTGAGCACAGAGAACGTTTTAAGAGTTTGATAGTTTCGGGCCTCGCATTCGTGCTGTAACACCAACCGCCTGAGCACATTTTAGTGCCACACAGAGCTCTCCGGGAATCTCTATGCGTCGAATTAAAGAAACGCATTCAGCTCCTGTCCTATAGAGCTTCCGAAGAGCTCAATGTGCCCGAGCTCCCCATATATAAAATATCAACTACATCAGCATAAACTACTGACTATTTATACTGCAATGTTCTACTCCTTTATCCTTCAATCAACACCATCAATAATAACAAATACCATCATTATGGACGTAATCATGATCGTCATCATCAGCACAACAATTGTTGTCACAATTGCAGTCATCATGAGGATGCGGACAATACTAACTATGGTGAGGAGGAGGATGATGTTGTGACGGTGATCATCATAATCACAATCACCATCATCTTTGTCCTAAAATATTTTGTCTTGCGATCACTTTCTTCTCATTAATGTAGGTTACTTAACATGCCAGTTAATTATAGCCCGAGAAAACTATACACTATTCCAAGTTGTCAGCGATTCCAGAGAGTAGATAAAGGTACGCAAATAAGCATGTGTTCATTTAGTATGAAATAGTAAGGTTATTAAGAAGATAGTGGTTAATATACTTCACTTAATTATAACATGTATTATTTTTTTCACCGGTATAAATCTCACAATACAACATGTTGTCAAGTAAATACTGCACACTCGTGTTCACGTTGAACAGTTAATGATATGATCAGTAAATACACGTATATTATTAAATTGAGAATAAGAACAAGGCCAACATGATATTATTGCACCGGACTTATAGTGTCGCTTTACAGGATTATGCGTGCATGACTGACCGGACCCGGTCCAGCATATCATGAGAGACGATCTACTCCCGATCGAATCAGCCGTCGTACACGTATGTACAGATGCCTTGCTTCATTGGAATCATTAGGTTTTGACCAGCCATTCTCTTCCATAAGCAATGAACACAGATCAGAAAGTGCCTCATCGGCACAGGTGGAAGTCTTCTGAACAATTTCTTCTGCACAAATCGGGATCTTAGTCTCGTCTACAGACCGCAGATGATCTCCTGCATTTTACAATTCGGGTAGTGTATACATCATAGTCGGTCGTCTGCCTGTGTCTGTAGCAGCAGTTTTCGATTGTATTACATGTGTGTTCCATGTCCCTTGTAATTCATCAAGGTTCGCCTAACATGGAACATTTTAAACATATAATTAACAAAACGGAAATATAAATTAAATTAAAATATGAATCACGTATACCTAAACCTTATTCAATTAAAACTCACAACGAAATGAAATGTGCACAGTTTTCTCATATCGCAATCGACGTCAAGATAACGTCGCTTCGCGGTATACGGAGCAGCTGACATCTTGATCAATTGTTGGTCAAACATTCATTAAAATGGAACGGACGGCATATGTATACTTAATCCAACTCATATGAAGGAAATATTATACGTCAGAGCTGCCCGTGACTTCATTCTGCGTAATACATAGTATTATGTCTATAATCACAACATAATCCCAGTAAAGCACTCCCGAGTGAACAGAAGGAATTCAGAGCAGCGCTTTTTCAGTCATACAAGTGTGTGTTTTACATTCCAAATCGAGTAATGATTCTGCAAATATATTTCAGAATATCTACGGCAAAACGGCTATGAAGAAGTAACACTTTTCCAGTTATTTATAGACACTTTCTCCAATTGTGCTTCAAGGCGCCTATGTAGGATCCAAATTAATTGCGTCGCTGAACAGTCACCAGGCGTACATGAACTATTAATAGTCAATTAATACTTAAAACCATGATAATCTGTGGTGAACGTTTGCACAAATGCATAATACGTGCAGAAATATATTTAAGAAAGAATAAAAGTTGTGAATTTCAATAATTCCAAGCTGTGCATACAAAATAATATCAATTTTATGACGTTATTAAAATCGTCCCTGAACGACGCACAAAGACGTTACGTTGGTAACGATAGGCCTGTCATATCTGACCATGGTGTACATATAGAATGAGTGTAGTGGAACAGAATTATTCTATTCTGTTCTATGGAACAAATGTCTATACGGCTATTGGGACACAATGTGTTGTAAAATTCAGCGATCTGGGGACAAAGAAATCGGTGAGAACGATTTCGCTGAAATTAGCCACAATTATAGAACTCAATGCGATCTAGGTCTGGGCGTGTTCGTTATATCTGGGAAAAATCTAGTTTCAGAGATTTTTAAGGTTAAAACCCGAAAAATCGACATTTTGACTACATATTTCTGTAGATCTCGCACTAGCAAAAAACGGAATCAGCTAGAGACCTGAAATTCATACTGAAACTTGTCCGAGATCCGGTGCAAACAACGGTGTGTTTAGATTTCTCATACATTCAGTTTGGATTCTTGGAGAAAGCTTTCAATAGGGGTTCTTGATTTTAAAAAAATCTGTGGGCGTGACTAGGAAAGTGACGTCACGTCAGCGGTTGACGTCATAACGTTACAGTGGTGCAGAGGTAGAGCGTCGGCCTCTCGTATCAAAGGTCCCTGGTTCGAGTCCCGTGATGAGCGGGTCCTTTTGAGATTTTTCCACACAAAACGGCACAAGTACTGGTTAAGTCTCCAGGAAGCAGACATCGAGTGTGATTAATTTAAGCTTAAAGCTTGTTTCGCAATCGATGTAAAATAAATAAGTTTAAACTAAACTTCGGCGCCAAATCCCGATAATAATGTTCTATTTATCTTTTAGACTTACGGAGATAATTTTGGTGTTGCAAAATACTAGTTTCATCAATTGTTACGTTTTGGATCATGTTAGAATCGAAATAATATATTCAGCATTGTGTGTGGTCGGTTGGTAGTTCGGATGCAATTCTGCTCCTCTCCACTCATTCTATCCCGCGAAACCCTTAAGGTGTCGCCTTTCTAGTATAACGGTGCACACATATATAGAATGAGTGTAGTGGAACAGAATTATTCTATTCTGTTCTATGGAACAAATGTCTATACGGCTATTGGGACACAATGTGTTGTAAAATTCAGCGATCTGGGGACAAAGAAATCGGTGAGAACGATTTCGCTGAAATTAGCCACACTTATAGAACTCAATGCGATCTAGGTCTGGGCGTGTTCGTTATATCTGGGAAAAATCTAGTTTCAGAGATTTTTAAGGTTAAAACCCGAAAAATCGACATTTTGACTACATATTTCTGTAGATCTCGCACTAGCAAAAAACGGAATCAGCTAGAGACCTGAAATTCATACTGAAACTTGTCCGAGATCCGGTGCAAACAACAGTGTTTTTAGATTTCTCATACATTCAGTTTGGATTCTTGGAGAATAATATATTCAGCATTGTGTGTGGTCGGTTGGTAGTTCGGATGCAATTCTGCTCCTCTCCACTCATTCTATCCCGCGAAACCCTTAAGGTGTCGCCTTTCTAGTATATTATTAAAGCAAAAGTGTTTATTTCAGACAAATGAAATTTCGTACATATAGAATGAGTGTAGTGGAACAGAATTATTCTATTCTGTTCTATGGAACAAATGTCTATACGGCTTTCCCGTTATAGGTGTTCAGAGATTTTTAAGGTTAAAACCCGAAAAATCGACATTTTGACTACATATTTCTGTAGATCTCGTACTAGCAAAAAACGGAATCAGTTAGAGACCTGAAATTCATACTGAAACTTGTCCGAGATCCAGTGCAAACAACGGTGTGTTTAGATTTCTCATACATTCAGTTTGGATTCTTGGAGAAAGCTTTCAATAGGGGTTCTTGATTTTGAAAAAAAATCTGTGGGCGTGACTAGGAAAGTGACGTCACGTCAGCGGTTGACGTCATAACGTTACAGTGGTGCAGAGGTAGATCGTCGGCCTCTCGTATCAAAGGTCCCTGGTTCGAGTCCCGTGATGAGCGGGTCCTTTTGAGATTTTAATGATTTAATTTTGAGATAATATAGAATGAGTGTAGTGGAACAGAATTATTCTATTCTGTTCTATGGAACAAATGTCTATACGGCTATTGGGACACAATGTGTTGTAAAATTCAGCGATTTGTGGACAAAGAAATCGGTGAGAACGATTTCCCTGAAATTAGCCACACTGATAGACCACAATGCGATCTAGGTCTGGGCGGTTTCGTTATATCTGGGAAAAATCTAGTTTCAGAGATTTTTAAGGTTAAAACCCGAAAAATCGACATTTTGACTACATATTTCTGTAGATCTCGCACCAGCAAATAACGGAATCAGCTAGAGACCTGAAATTCATACTGAAACTTGTCCGAGATCCAGTGCAAACAACGGTGTGTTTAGATTTCTCATACATTCAGTTTGGATTCTTGGAGAAAGATTTCAATAGGGGTTCTTGATTTTAAAAAAATCTGTGGGCGTGACTAGGAAAGTGACGTCACGTCAGCGGTTGACGTCATAACGTTACAGTGGTGCAGAGGTAGAGCGTCGGCCTCTCGTATCAAAGGTCCCTGGTTCGAGTCCCGTGATGAACGGGTCCTTTTGAGATTTTAATGATTTAATTTTGAGATAATAATGTTCTATTTATCTTTTAGACTTACGGAGATAATTTTGTTGTTGCAAAATACTAGTTTCATCAATTGTTACGTTTTGGATCATGTTAGAATCGAAATAATAGTATCAGCATTGTGTGTGGCCGGTTGGTAGTTCGGGTGCAATTCTGCTCCTCTCCACTCATTCTATCCCGCGAAACCCTTAAGGTGTCGCCTTTCTAGTATAGAATGAGTGTAGTGGAACAGAATTATTCTATTCTGTTCTACGGAACAAATGTCTATACGGCTATTGGGACACAATGTGTTGTAAAATTCAGCGATTTGTGGACAAAGAAATCGGTGAGAACGATTTCGCTGAAATTAGCCACACTGATAGACCACAATGCGATCTAGGTCTGGGCGGTTTCGTTATATCTGGGAAAAATCTAATTTTAGATATTTTTAAGGTTAAAACCCGAAAAATCGACATTTTGACTACATATTTCTGTAGATCTCGTACCAGCAAATAACGGAATCAGCTAGAGACCTGAAATTTAAACTGAAACTTGTCAAAGATCCAATGCAAACAACGGTGTTTTTAAATTTCTCATACATTTAGTTTTGATAGTTGGAGAATGCTTTTAATAGGGGCTCTTGAATCAAATATTTTCACGTGACCAAATACTTGGAAAGTGACGTCACGTTCAGCACTTCAGCGGTATGACGTCATAACGTTACAGTGGTGCAGAGGTAGAGCGTCGGCCTCTCGTATCGAAGGTCCCTGGTTCGAGTCCCGTGATGAGCGGGTCCTTTTGAGATTTTTCCACACAAAACGGCACGGGTACTGGTTAAGTCTCCAGGAAGCAGACATCGAGTGTGATTAATTTAAGCTTAAAGCTTGTTTCGCAATCGATGTAAAATAAATAAGTTTAAACTAAACTTTGGCGCCAAATCCCGATAATATAGAATGAGTGTAGTGGAACAGAATTATTCTATTCTGTTCTACGGAACAAATGTCTATACGGCTATTGGGACACAATGTGTTGTAAAATTCAGCGATTTGAGGACAAAGAAATCGGTGAGAACGATTTCGCTGAAATTAGCCACACTGATAGACCACAATGCGATCTAGGTCTGGGCGGTTTCGGTATATCTGGGAAAAATCTAGTTTCAGAGATTTTTAAGGTTAAAACCCGAAAAATCGACATTTTGACTACATATTTCTGTAGATCTCGTACCAGCAAATAACGGAATCAGTTAGAGACCTGAAATTCATACTGAAACTTGTCCGAGATCCGGTGCAAACAACGGTGTGTTTAGATTTCTCATACATTCAGTTTGGATTCTTGGAGAAAGCTTTCAATAGGGGTTCTTGATTTTAAAAAAATCTGTGGGCGTGACCAGGAAAGTGACGTCACGTCAGCGGTTGACGTCATAACGTTACAGTGGTGCAGAGGTAGAGCGTCGGCCTCTCGTATCAAAGGTCCCTGGTTCGAGTCCCGTGATGAGCGGGTCCTTTTGAGATTTTTCCACACAAAACGGCACGAGTACTGGTTAAGTCTCCAGGAAGCAGACATCGAGTGTGAGTAATCTAAGCTTAAAGCTTGTTTCGCAATCGATGTAAAATAAATAAGTTTAAACTAAACTTCGGCGCCAAATCCCGATAATAATGTTTTATTTATCTTTTAGACTTACGGAGATAATTTTGTTGTTGCAAAATACTAGTTTCATCAATTGTTACGTTTTGGATCATGTTAGAATCGAAATAATATATTCAGCATTGTGTGTGGTCGGTTGGTAGTTCGGATGCAATTCTGCTCCTCTCCACTCATTCTATCCCGCGAAACCCTTAAGGTGTCGCCTTTCTAGTAATGTTCTATTTATCTTTTAGACTTACGGAGATAATTTTGGTGTTGCAAAATACTAGTTTCATCAATTGTTACGTTTTGGATCATGTTAGAATCGAAATAATATATTCAGCATTGTGTGTGGTCTGTTGGTAGTTCGGATGCAATTCTGCTCCTCTCCACTCATTCTATCCCGCGAAACCCTTAAGGTGTCGCCTTTCTAGTAGAATGAGTGTAGTGGAACAAATGTCTATACGGCTATTGGGACACAATGTGTTGTAAAATTCAGCGATTTGTGGACAAAGAAATCGGTGAGAACGATTTCGCTGAAATTAGCCACATTGATAGAACTCAATGCGATCTAGGTCTGGGCGGTTTCGTTATATCTGGGAAAAATCTAGTTTCAGAGATGTTTAAGGTTAAAACCCGAAAAATCGACATTTTGACTACATATTTCTGTAGATCTCGTACTAGCAAAAAACGGAATCAGTTAGAAACCTGAAATTCATACTGAAACTTGTCCGAGATCCAGTGCAAACAACGGTGTGTTTAGATTTCTCATACATTCAGTTTGGATTCTTGGAGAAAGCTTTCAATAGGGGTTCTTGATTTTAAAAAAATCTGTGGGCGTGACTAGGAAAGTGACGTCACGTCAGCGGCTGACGTCATAACGTTACAGTGGTGCAGAGGTAGAGCGTCGGCCTCTCGTATCAAAGGTCCCTGGTTCGAGTCCCGTGATGAGCGGGTCCTTTTGAGATTTTTCCACACAAAACGGCACGAGTACTGGTTAAGTCTCCAGGAAGCAGACATCGAGTGTGAGTAATCTAAGCTTAAAGCTTGTTTCGCAATCGATGTAAAATAAATAAGTTTAAACTAAACTTGGGCGTCAAATCCCGATAATAATGTTCTATTTATCTTTTAGACTTACGGAGATAATGTTGGTGTTGCAAAATACTAGTTTCATCAATTGTTACGTTTTGGATCATGTTAGAATCGAAATAATATTATCAGCATTGTGTGTGGTCGGTTGGTAGTTCGGATGCAATTCTGCTCCTCTCCACTCATTCTATCCTGCGAAACCCTTAAGGTGTCGCCTTTCTAGTATAGAATGAGTGTAGTGGAACAGAATTATTCTATTCTGTTCTACGGAACAAATGTCTATACGGCTATTGGGACACAATGTGTTGTAAAATTCAGCGATTTGTGGACAAAGAAATCGGTGAGAACGATTTCGCTGAAATTAGCCACACTGATAGACCACAATGCGATCTAGGTCTGGGCGGTTTCGTTATATCTGGGAAAAATCTAGTTTCAGAGATTTTTAAGGTTAAAACCCGAAAAATCGACATTTTGACTACATATTTCTGTAGATCTCGTACTAGCAAAAAACGGAATCAGTTAGAGACCTGAAATTCATCCTGAAACTTGTCCGAGATCCAGTGCAAACAACGGTGTGTTTAGATTTCTCATACATTCAGTTTGGATTCTTGGAGAAAGCTTTCAATAGGGGTTCTTGATTTTAAAAAAATCTGTGGGCGTGAATAGGAAAGTGACGTCACGTCAGCGGTTGACGTCATAACGTTACAGTGGTGCAGAGGTAGAGCGTCGGCCTCTCGTATCAAAGGTCCCTGGTTCGAGTCCCGTGATGAGCGGGTCCTTTTGAGATTTTTCATCACAAAACGGCACGAGTACTGGTTAAGTCTCCAGGAAGCAGACATCGAGTGTGAGTAATCTAAGCTTAAAGCTTGTTTCGCAATCGATGTAAAATAAATAAGTTTAAACTAAACTTGGGCGCCAAATCCCGATAATAATGTTCTTTTTATCTTTTAGACGTACGGAGATAATTTTGGTGTTGCAAAATACTAGTTTCATCAATTGTTACGTTTTGGATCATGTTAGAATCGAAATAATATATTCAGCATTGTGTGTGGTCGGTTGGTAGTTCGGATGCAATTCTGCTCCTCTCCACTCATTCTATCCCGCGAAACCCTTAAGGTGTCGCCTTTCTAGTATAGAATGAGTGTAGTGGAACAGAATTATTCTATTCTGTTCTATGGAACAAATGTCTATACGGCTATTGGGACACAATGTGTTGTAAAATTCAGCGATCTGGGGACAAAGAAATCGGTGAGAACGATTTCGCTGAAATTAGCCACACTGATAGACCACAATGCGATCTAGGTCTGGGCGTGTTCGTTATATCTGGGAAAAATCTAGTTTCAGAGATTTTTAAGGTTAAAACCCGAAAAATCGACATTTTGACTACATATTTCTGTAGATCTCGCACTAGCAAAAAACGGAATCAGCTAGAGACCTGAAATTCATACTGAAACTTGTCCGAGATCCGGTGCAAACAACGGTGTTTTTAGATTTCTCATACAT
The DNA here is from genome assembly GCA_031761405.1 of Serripes groenlandicus. Classification (NCBI taxonomy): domain Eukaryota; kingdom Metazoa; phylum Mollusca; class Bivalvia; order Cardiida; family Cardiidae; genus Serripes; species Serripes groenlandicus. Next base: position 3,269,493 of record JASEVX010000012.1, on the reverse strand, counting down.
TTAGTTTGGATTCTTGGAGAAAGCTTTCAATAGGGGTTCTTGATTTTAAAAAAATCTGTGGGCGTGACTAGGAAAGTGACGTCACGTCAGCGGTTGACGTCATAACGTTACAGTGGTGCAGAGGTAGAGCGTCGGCCTCTCGTATCAAAGGTCCCTGGTTCGAGTCCCGTGATGAGCGGTCCTTTTGAGATTTTTCAACACAAAACGGCACGAGTACTGGTTAAGTCTCCAGGAAGCAGACATCGAGTGTGATTAATTTAAGCTTAAAGCTTGTTTCGCAATCGATGTAAAATATAGAATGAGTGTAGTGGAACAGAATTATTCTATTCTGTTCTATGGAACAAATGTTTATACGGCTATTGGGACACAATGTGTTGTAAAATTCAGCGATCTGGGGACAAAGAAATCGGTGAGAACGATTTCGCTGAAATTAGCCACACTTATAGAACTCAATGCGATCTAGGTCTGGGCGTGTTCGTTATATCTGGGAAAAATCTAGTTTCAGAGATTTTTAAGGTTAAAACCCGAAAAATCGACATTTTGACTACATATTTCTGTAGATCTCGCACTAGCAAAAAACGGAATCAGCTAGAGACCTGAAATTCATACTGAAACTTGTCCGAGATCCGGTGCAAACAACGGTGTGTTTAGATTTCTCATACATTCAGTTTGGATTCTTGGAGAAAGCTTTCAATAGGGGTTCTTGATTTTAAAAAAATATGTGGGCGTGACTAGGAAAGTGACGTCACGTCAGCGGTTGACGTCATAACGTTACAGTGGTGCAGAGGTAGAGCGTCGGCCTCTCGTATCAAAGGTCCCTGGTTCGAGTCCCGTGATGAGCGGGTCCTTTTGAGATTTTTCAACACAAAACGGCACGAGTACTGGTTAAGTCTCCAGGAAGCAGACATCGAGTGTGATTAATTTAAGCTTAAAGCTTGTTTCGCAATCGATGTAAAATAAATAAGTTTAAACTAAACTTCGGCGCCAAATCCCGATAATAATGTTCTATTTATCTTTTAGACTTACGGAGATAATTTTGGTGTTGCAAAATACTAGTTTCATCAATTGTTACGTTTTGGATCATGTTAGAATCGAAATAATATATTCAGCATTGTGTGTGGTCGGTTGGTAGTTCGGATGCAATTCTACTCCTCTCCACTCATTCTATCCCGCGAAACCCTTAAGGTGTCGCCTTTCTAGTAAATATAGAATGAGTGTAGTGGAACAGAATTATTATATTCTGTTCTATGGAACAAATGTCTATACGGCTATTGGGACACAATGTGTTGTAAAATTCAGCGATCTGGGGACAAAGAAATCGGTGAGAACGATTTCGCTGAAATTAGCCACACTTATAGAACTCAATGCGATCTAGGTCTGGGCGTGTTCGTTATATCTGGGAAAAATCTAGTTTCAGAGATTTTTAAGGTTAAAACCCGAAAAATCGACATTTTGACTACATATTTCTGTAGATCTCGCACTAGCAAAAAACGGAATCAGTTAGAGACCTGAAATTCATACTGAAACTTGTCCGAGATCCAGTGCAAACAACGGTGTGTTTAGATTTCTCATACATTCAGTTTGGATTCTTGGAGAAAGCTTTCAATAGGGGTTCTTGATTTAAAAAAAATCTGTGGGCGTGACTAGGAAAGTGACGTCACGTCAGCGGTTGACGTCATAACGTTACAGTGGTGCAGAGGTAGAGCGTCGGCCTCTCGTATCAAAGGTCCCTGGTTCGAGTCCCGTGATGAGCGGGTCCTTTTGAGATTTTTCCACACAAAACGGCACGAGTACTGGTTAAGTCTCCAGGAAGCAGACATCGAGTGTGATTAATTTAAGCTTAAAGCTTGTTTCGCAATCGATGTAAAATAAATAAGTTTAAACTAAACTTTGGCGCCAAATCCCGATAATAATGTTCTATTTATCTTTTAGACTTACGGAGATAATTTTGTTGTTGCAAAATACTAGTTTCATCAATTGTTACGTTTTGGATCATGTTAGAATCGAAATAATATATTCAGCATTGTGTGTGGTCGGTTGGTAGTTCGGATGCAATTCTGCTCCTCTCCACTCATTCTATCCCGCGAAACCCTTAAGGTGTCGCCTTTCTAGTATAGAATGAGTGTAGTGGAACAGAATTATTCTATTCTGTTCTATGGAACAAATGTCTATACGGCTATTGGGACACAATGTGTTGTAAAATTCAGCGATTTGAGGACAAAGAAATCGGTGAGAACGATTTCGCTGAAATTAGCCACACTTATAGAACTCGATGCGATCTAGGTCTGGACGGTTTCGTTATATCTGGGAAAAATCTAGTTTCAGAGATTTTTAAGGTTAAAACCCGAAAAATCGACATTTTGACTACATATATCTGTAGATCTCGCACCAGCAAAAAACGGAATCAGCTAGAGACCTGAAATTCATACTGAAACTTGTCCAATATCCAGTGCAAACAACGGTGTTTTTAGATTTCTCATACATTTAGTTTTGATAGTTAGAGAATGCTTTAAATAGGAGCTCTTGAATCAAATATTTTCACGTGACCAAATACTTGGAAAGTGACGTCACGTTCAGCACTTCAGCGGTATGACGTCATAACGTTATCGCTTTGGCGCCAAAACCAATAGTATGGTGTGTTTATCTTTTAGACTTGCGGAAATAATTTTGGTGTTGCCAAAAAACCTTGAGTGTCATCAATTGTTACGTTTTGAATCATGTAAGAATTGAAATTACATATTCATAACATATATATTTAGTATTGCGTGTGGCCAGTTGGTAGTTCGGTATAATTCTGCTCCTCTTCACTCATTCTATCCCGCGAAACCCTTAAGGTGTCGCCTATCTAGTAAGTTTAAACTAAACTTTGGCGCCAAATCCCGATAATAATGTTCTATTTATCTTTTAGACTTACGGAGATAATTTAGGTGTTGCAAAATACTAGTTTCATCAATTGATACGTTTTGGATCATGTTAGAATCGAAATAATATATTCAGCATTGTGTGTGGTTGGTTGGTAGTTCGGATGCAATTCTGCTCCTCTCCACTCATTCTATCCCGCGAAACCCTTAAGGTGTCGCCTATCTAGTATAGAATGAGTGTAGTGGAACAGAATTATTCTATTCTGTTCTACGGAACAAATGTCTATACGGCTATTGGGACACAATGTGTTGTAAAATTCAGCGATTTGAGGACAAAGAAATCGGTGAGAACGATTTCGCTGAAATTAGCCACACTGATAGACCACAATGCGATCTAGGTCTGGGCGGTTTCGTTATATCTGGGAAAAATCTAGTTTTACATATTTTTAAGGTTAAAACCCGAAAAATCGACATTTTGACTACATATTTCTGTAGATCTCGTACCAGCAAATAACGGAATCAGCTAGAGACCTGAGATTTAAACTGAAACTTGTCAAAGATCCAGTGCAAACAACGGTGTTTTTAAATTTCTCATACATTTAGTTTTGATAGTTAGAGAATGCTTTTAATAGGGGCTCTTGAATCAAATATTTTCACGTGACCAAATACTTGGAAAGTGACGTCACGTTCAGCACTTCAGCGGTATGACGTCATAACGTTATCGCTTTGGCGCCAAAACCAATAGTATGGTGTGTTTATCTTTTAGACTTGCGGAAATAATTTTGGTGTTGCCAAAAAACCTTGAGTGTCATCAATTGTTACGTTTTGAATCATGTAAGAATTGAAATTACATATTCATAAAATATATATTTAGTATCGCGTGTGGCCAGTTGGTAGTTCGGTATAATTCTGCTCCTCTTCACTCATTCTATCCCGCGAAACCCTTAAGGTGTCGCCTATCTAGTAGGGGCTCTTGAATCAAATATTTTCACGTGACCAAATACTTGGAAAGTGACGTCACGTTCAGCACTTCAGCGGTATGATGTCATAACGTTATCGCTTTGGCGCCAAAACCAATAGTATGGTGTGTTTATCTTTTAGACTTGTGGAAATAATTTTGGTGTTGCCAAAAAACCTTGAGTGTCATCAATTGTTACGTTTTGAATCATGTAAGAATTGAAATTACATATTCATAACATATATATTTAGTATTGCGTGTGGCCAGTTGGTAGTTCGGTATAATTCTGCTCCTCTTCACTCATTCTATCCCGCGAAACCCTTAAGGTGTCGCCTATCTAGTATAGAATGAGTGTAGTGGAACAGAATTATTCTATTCTGTTCTATGGAACAAATGTCTATACGGCTATTGGGACACAATGTGTTGTAAAATTCAGCGATTTGTGGACAAAGAAATCGGTGAGAACGATTTCGCTGAAATTAGCCACATTGATAGACCACAATGCGATCTAGGTCTGGGCGGTTTCGTTATATCTGGGAAAAATCTAGTTTCAGAGATTTTTAAGGTTAAAACCCGAAAAATCGACATTTTGACTACATATTTCTGTAGATCTCGTACTAGCAAAAAACGGAATCAGTTAGAGACCTGAAATTCATACTGAAACTTGTCCGAGATCCAGTGCAAACAACGGTGTGTTTAGATTTCTCATACATTCAGTTTGGATTCTTGGAGAAAGCTTTCAATAGGGGTTCTTGATTTTAAAAAAATCTGTGGGCGTGACTAGGAAAGTGACGTCACGTCAGCGGTTGACGTCATAACGTTACAGTGGTGCAGAGGTAGAGCGTCGGCCTCTCGTATCAAAGGTCCCTGGTTCGAGTCCCGTGATGAGCGGGTCCTTTTGAGATTTTTCCACACAAAACGGCACGAGTACTGGTTAAGTCTCCAGGAAGCAGACATCGAGTGTGAGTAATCTAAGCTTAAAGCTTGTTTCGCAATCGATGTAAAATAAATAAGTTTAAACTAAACTTGGGCGCCAAATCCCGATAATAATGTTCTATTTATCTTTTAGACTTACGGAGATAATTTTGTTGTTGCAAAATACTAGTTTCATCAATTGTTACGTTTTGGATCATGTTAGAATCGAAATAATAGTATCAGCATTGTTTGTGGTCGGTTGGTAGTTCGGGTGCAATTCTGCTCCTCTCCACTCATTCTATCCTGCGAAACCCTTAAGGTGTCGCCTTTCTAGTATAGAATGAGTGTAGTGGAACAGAATTATTCTATTCTGTTCTATGGAACAAATGTCTATACGGCTATTGGGACACAATGTGTTGTAAAATTCAGCGATTTGTGGACAAAGAAATCGGTGAGAACGATTTCGCTGAAATTAGCCACATCGATAGACCACAATGCGATCTAGGTCTGGGCGGTTTCGTTATATCTGGGAAAAATCTAGTTTCAGAGATTTTTAAGGTTAAAACCCGAAAAATCGACATTTTGACTACATATTTCTGTAGATCTCGCACTAGCAAAAAACGGAATCAGCTAGAGACCTGAAATTCATACTGAAACTTGTCCGATATCCGGTGCAAACAACGGTGTGTTTAGATTTCTCATACATTCAGTTTGGATTCTTGGAGAAAGCTTTCAATAGGGGTTCTTGATTTTAAAAAAATCTGTGGGCGTGACTAGGAAAGTGACGTCACGTCAGCGGTTGACGTCATAACGTTACAGTGGTGCAGAGGTAGAGCGTCGGCCTCTCGTATCAAAGGTCCCTGGTTCGAGTCCCGTGATGAGCGGGTCCTTTTGAGATTTTTCCACACAAAACGGCACGAGTACTGGTTAAGTCTCCAGGAAGCAAACATCGAGTGTGAGTAATCTAAGCTTAAAGCTTGTTTCGCAATCGATGTAAAATAAATAAGTTTAAACTAAACTTGGGCGCCAAATCCCGATAATAATGTTCTATTTATCTTTTAGACTTACGGAGATAATTTTGTTGTTGCAAAATACTAGTTTCATCAATTGTTACGTTTTGGATCATGTTAGAATCGAAATAATAGTATCAGCATTGTGTGTGGTCGGTTGGTAGTTCGGGTGCAATTCTGCTCCTCTCCACTCATTCTATCCTGCGAAACCCTTAAGGTGTCGCCTTTCTAGTATAGAATGAGTGTAGTGGAACAGAATTATTCTATTCTGTTCTACGGAACAAATGTCTATACGGCTATTGGGACACAATGTGTTGTAAAATTCAGCGATTTGAGGACAAAGAAATCGGTGAGAACGATTTCGCTGAAATTAGCCACACTGATAGACCACAGAGCGATCTAGGTCTGGGCGGTTTCGTTATATCTGGGGAAAATCTAGTTTCAGAGATTTTTAAGGTTAAAACCCGAAAAATCGACATTTTGACTACATATTTCTGTAGATCTCGCACTAGCAAAAAACGGAATCAGCTAGAGACCTGAAATTCATACTGAAACTTGTCCGAGATCCGGTGCAAACAACGGCGTTTTTAGATTTCTCATACATTCAGTTTGGATTCTTGGAGAAAGCTTTCAATAGGGGTTCTTGATTTTAAAAAAATCTGTGGGCGTGACTAGGAAAGTGACGTCACGTCAGCGGTTGACGTCATAACGTTACAGTGGTGCAGAGGTAGAGCGTCGGCCTCTCGTATCAAAGGTCCCTGGTTCGAGTCCCGTGATGAGCGGGTCCTTTTGAGATTTTAATGATTTAATTTTGAGATAATAATGTTCTATTTATCTTTTAGACTTACGGAGATAATTTTGTTGTTGCAAAATACTAGTTTCATCAATTGTTACGTTTTGGATCATGTTAGAATCGAAATAATAGTATCAGCATTGTGTGTGGCCGGTTGGTAGTTCGGGTGCAATTCTGCTCCTCTCCACTCATTCTATCCTGCGAAACCCTTAAGGTGTCGCCTTTCTAGTATATGACAAAAGTATCACCCTTTGTCGAAATATCGTCAACGACATTTAGTATAGAATGAGTGTAGTGGAACAGAATTATTCTATTCTGTTCTACGGAACAAATGTCTATACGGCTATTGGGACACAATGTGTTGTAAAATTCAGCGATTTGAGGACAAAGAAATCGGTGAGAACGATTTCGCTGAAATTAGCCACACTGATAGACCACAATGCGATCTAGGTCTAGGCGGTTTCGTTATATCTGGGAAAAATCTAGTTTTAAATATTTTTAAGGTTAAAACCCGAAAAATCGACATTTTGACTACATATTTCTGTAGATCTCGTACCAGCAAATAACGGAATCAGCTAGAGACCTGACATTTAAACTGAAACTTGTCAAAGATCCAGTGCAAACAACGGAGTTTTTAAATTTCTCATAAATTTAGTTTTGATAGTTGGAGAATGCTTTTAATAGGGGCTCTTGAAACAAATATTTTCACGTGACCAAATACTTGGAAAGTGACGTCACGTTCAGCACTTCAGCGGTATGACGTCATAACGTTATCGCTTTGGCGCCAAAACCAAAAGTATGGTGTGTTTATCTTTTAGACTTGCGGAAATAGTTTTGGTGTTGCCAAAAAACCTTGAGTGTCATCAATTGTTACGTTTTGAATCATGTAAGAATTGAAATTACATATTCATAACATATATATTTAGTATTGCGTGTGGCCAGTTGGTAGTTCGGTATAATTCTGCTCCTCTTCACTCATTCTATCCCGCGAAACCCTTAAGGTGTCGCCTATCTAGTATAGAATGAGTGTAGTGGAACAGAATTATTCTATTCTGTTCTATGGAACAAATGTCTATACGGCTATTGGGACACAATGTGTTGTAAAATTCAGCGATCTGGGGACAAAGAAATCGGTCAGAACGATTTCGCTGAAATTAGCCACACTTATAGAACTCAATGCGATCTAGGTCTGGGCGTGTTCGTTATATCTGGGAAAAATCTAGTTTCAGAGATTTTTAAGGTTAAAACCCGAAAAATCGACATTTTGACTACATATTTCTGTAGATCTCGCACTAGCAAAAAACGGAATCAGCTAGAGACCTGAAATTCATACTGAAACTTGTCCGAGATCCGGTGCAAACAACGGTGTGTTTAGATTTCTCATACATTCAGTTTGGATTCTTGGAGAAAGCTTTCAATAGGGGTTCTTGATTTTAAAAAAATCTGTGGGCGTGACTAGGAAAGTGACGTCACGTCAGCGGTTGACGTCATAACGTTAAAGTGGTGCAGAGGTAGAGCGTCGGCCTCTCGTATCAAAGGTCCCTGGTTCGAGTCCCGTGATGAGCGGGTCCTTTTGAGATTTTTCAACACAAAACGGCACGAGTACTGGTTAAGTCTCCAGGAAGCAGACATCGAGTGTGATTAATTTAAGCTTAAAGCTTGTTTCGCAATCGATGTAAAATAAATAAGTTTAAACTAAACTTCGGCGCCAAATCCCGATAATAATGTTCTATTTATCTTTTAGACTTACGGAGATAATTTTGGTGTTGCAAAATACTAGTTTCATCAATTGTTACGTTTTGGATCATGTTAGAATCGAAATAATATATTCAGCATTGTGTGTGGTCGGTTGGTATTTCGGATGCAATTCTGCTCCTCTCCACTCATTCTATCCCGCGAAACCCTTAAGGTGTCGCCTTTCTAGTATAGAATGAGTGTAGTGGAACAGAATTATTCTATTCTGTTCTATGGAACAAATGTCTATACGGCTATTGGGACACAATGTGTTGTAAAATTCAGCGATCTGGGGACAAAGAAATCGGTGAGAACGATTTCGCTGAAATTAGCCACATTGATAGACCACAATGCGATCTAGGTCTGGGCGGTTTCGTTATATCTGGGAAAAATCTAGTTTCAGAGATTTTTAAGGTTAAAACCCGAAAAATCGACATTTTGACTACATATTTCTGTAGATCTCGTACTAGCAAAAAACGGAATCAGTTAGAGACCTGAAATTCATACTGAAACTTGTCCGAGATCCAGTGCAAACAACGTTTTTTTTAGATTTCTCATACATTCAGTTTTGATTCTTGGAGAAAGCTTTCAATAGGGGTTCTTGATTTTAAAAAAATCTGTGGGCGTGACTAGGAAAGTGACGTCACGTCAGCGGTTGACGTCATAACGTTACAGTGGTGCAGAGGTAGAGCGTCGGCCTCTCGTATCAAAGGTCCCTGGTTCGAGTCCCGTGATGAGCGGGTCCTTTTGAGATTTTTCCACACAAAACGGCACGAGTACTGGTTAAGTCTCCAGGAAGCAGACATCGAGTGTGAGTAATCTAAGCTTAAAGCTTGTTTCGCAATCGATGTAAAATAAATAAGTTTAAACTAAACTTGGGCGCCAAATCCCGATAATAATGTTCTATTTATCTTTTAGACTTACGGAGATAATTTTGTTGTTGCAAAATACTAGTTTCATCAATTGTTACGTTTTGGATCATGTTAGAATCGAAATAATAGTATCAGCATTGTGTGTGGTCGGTTGGTAGTTCGGGTGCAATTCTGCTCCTCTCCACTCATTCTATCCTGCGAAACCCTTAAGGTGTCGCCTTTCTAGTATAGAATGAGTGTAGTGGAACAGAATTATTCTATTCTGTTCTACGGAACAAATGTCTATACGGCTATTGGGACACAATGTGTTGTAAAATTCAGCGATTTGTGGACAAAGAAATCGGTGAGAACGATTTCGCTGAAATTAGCCACACTGATAGACCACAATGCGATCTAGGTCTGGGCGGTTTCGTTATATCTGGGAAAAATCTAGTTTCAGAGATTTTTAAGGTTAAAACCCGAAAAATCGACATTTTGACTACATATTTCTGTAGATCTCGTACGAGCAAATAACGGAATCAGCTAGAGACCTGAAATTTAAACTGAAACTTGTCAAAGATCCAGTGCAAACAACGGTGTTTTTAAATTTCTCATACATTTAGTTTTGATAGTTGGAGAATGCTTTTAATAGGGGCTCTTGAATCAAATATTTTCACGTGACCAAATACTTGGAAAGTGACGTCACGTTCAGCACTTCAGCGGTATGACGTCATAACGTAATCGCTTTGGCGCCAAAACCAATAGTATGGTGTGTTTATCTTTTAGACTTGCGGAAATAATTTTGGTGTTGCCAAAAAACCTTGAGTGTTTACGTTTTGAATCATGTAAGAATTGAAATTACATATTCATAACATATATATTTAGTATTGCGTGTGGCCAGTTGGTAGTTCGTATAATTCTGCTCCTCTTCACTCATTCTATCCCGCGAAACCCTTAAGGTGTCGCCTATCTAGTATAGAATGAGTGTAGTGGAACAGAATTATTCTATTCTGTTCTATGGAACAAATGTCTATACGGCTATTGGGACACAATGTGTTGTAAAATTCAGCGATTTGAGGACAAAGAAATCGGTGAGAACGATTTCGCTGAAATTAGCCACACTGATAGACCACAATGCGATCTAGGTCTGGGCGGTTTCGTTATATCTGGGAAAAATCTAGTTTCAGAGATTTTTAAGGTTAAAACCCGAAAAATCGACATTTTGACTACATATTTCTGTAGATCTCGCACCAGCAAAAAACGGATTCAGCTAGAGACCTGAAATTCATACTGAAACTTGTCCAATATCCAGTGCAAACAACGGTGTTTTTAGATTTCTCATACATTTAGTTTTGATAGTTGGAGAATGCTTTTAATAGGGGCTCTTGAATCAAATATTTTCACGTGACCAAATACTTGGAAAGTGACGTCACGTTCAGCACTTCAGCGGTATGACGTCATAACGTTATTGCTTTGGCGCCAAAACCAATAGTATGGTGTGTTTATCTTTTAGACTTGCGGAAATAATTTTGGTGTTGCCAAAAAACCTTGAGTGTCATCAATTGTTACGTTTTGAATCATGTAAGAATTGAAATTACATATTCATAACATATATATTTAGTATTGCGTGTGGCCAGTTGGTAGTTCGGTATAATTCTGCTCCTCTTCACTCATTCTATCCCGCGAAACCCTTAAGGTGTCGCCTATCTAGTATAGAATGAGTGTAGTGGAACAGAATTATTCTATTCTGTTCTACGGAACAAATGTCTATACGGCTATTGAGACACAATGTGTTGTAAAATTCAGCGATTTGAGGACAAAGAAATCGGTGAGAACGATTTCGCTGAAATTAGCCACACTGATAGACCACAATGCGATCTAGGTCTAGGCAGTTTCGTTATATCTGGGAAAAATCTAGTTTTAGATATTTTTAAGGTTAAAACCCGAAAAATCGACATTTTGACTACATATTTCTGTAGATCTCGTACCAGCAAATAACGGAATCAGCTAGAGACCTGAAATTTAAACTGAAACTTGTCAAAGATCCAGTGCAAACAACGTTGTTTTTAAATTTCTCATACATTTAGTTTTGATAGTTGGAGAATGCTTTTAATAGGGGCTCTTAAATCAAATATTTTCACGTGACCAAATACTTGGAAAGTGACGTCACGTTCAGCACTTCAGCGGTATGACGTCATAACGTTATCGCTTTGGCGCCAAAACCAATAGTATGGTGTGTTTATCTTTTAGACTTGCGGAAATAATTTTGGTATTGCCAAAAAACCTTGAGTGTCATCAATTGTTACGTTTTGAATCATGTAAGAATTGAAATTACATATTTATAACATATATATTTAGTATTGCGTGTGGCCAGTTGGTAGTTCGGTATAATTCTGCTCCTCTTCACTCATTCTATCCCGCGAAACCCTTAAGGTGTCGCCTATCTAGTATAGAATGAGTGTAGTGGAACAGAATTATTCTATTCTGTTCTATGGAACAAATGTCTATACGGCTATTGGGACACAATGTGTTGTAAAATTCAGCGATTTGAGGACAAAGAAATCGGTGAGAACGATTTCGCTGAAATTAGCCACACTGATAGACCACAATGCGATCTAGGTCTGGGCGGTTTCGTTATATCTGGGAAAAATCTAGTTTCAGATATTTTTAAGGTTAAAACCCGAAAAATCGACATTTTGACTACATATTTCTGTAGATCTCGCACCAGCAAAAAACGGATTCAGCTAGAGACCTGAAATTCATACTGAAACTTGTCCAATATCCTGTGCAAACAACGGTGTTTTTAGATTTCTCATACATTTAGTTTTGATAGTTGGAGAATGCTTTTAATAGGGGCTCTTGAATCAAATATTTTCACGTGACCAAATACTTGGAAAGTGACGTCACGTTCAGCACTTCATCGGTATGACGTCATAACGTTATCGCTTTGGCGCCAAAACCAATAGTATGGTGTGTTTATCTTTTAGACTTGCGGAAATAATTTTGTTGTTGCCAAAAAACCTTGAGTGTCATCAATTGTTACGTTTTGAATCATGTAAGAACTGAAATTACATATTCATAACATATATATTTAGTATTGCGTGTGGCCAGTTGGTAGTTCGGTATAATTCTGCTCCTCTTCACTCATTCTATCCCGCGAAACCCTTAAGGTGTCGCCTATCTAGTATAGAATGAGTGTAGTGGAACAGAATTATTCTATTCTGTTCTATGGAACAAATGTCTATACGGCTATTGGGACACAATGTGTTGTAAAATTCAGCGATCTGGGGACAAAGAAATCGGTGAGAACGATTTCGCTGAAATTAGCCACACTTATAGAACTCAATGCGATCTAGGTCTGGGCGTGTTCGTTATATCTGGGAAAAATCTAGTTTCAGAGATTTTTAAGGTTAAAACCCGAAAAATCGACATTTTGACTACATATTTCTGTAGATCTCGCACTAGCAAAAAACGGAATCAGTTAGAGACCTGAAATTCATACTGAAACTTGTCCGAGATCCGGTGCAAACAACGGTGTTTTTAGATTTCTCATACATTCAGTTTGGATTCTTGGAGAAAGCTTTCACTAGGGGTTCTTGATTTTAAAAAAATCTGTGGGCGTGACTAGGAAAGTGACGTCACGTCAGCGGTTGACGTCATAACGTTACAGTGGTGCAGAGGTAGAGCGTCGGCCTCTCGTATCAAAGGTCCCTGGTTCGAGTCCCGTGATGAGCGGGTCCTTTTGAGATTTTTCAACACAAAACGGCACGAGTACTGGTTAAGTCTCCAGGAAACAGACATCGAGTGTGAGTAATCTAAGCTTAAAGCTTGTTTCGCAATCGATGTAAAATAAATAAGTTTAAACTAAACTTGGGCGCCAAATCCCGATAATAATGTTCTATTTATCTTTTAGACTTACGGAGATAATGTTGGTGTTGCAAAATACTAGTTTCATCAATTGTTACGTTTTGGATCATTTTAGAATCGAAATAATTTTATCAGCATTGTGTGTGGTCGGTTGGTAGTTCGGATGCAATTCTGCTCCTCTCAACTCATTCTATCCCGCGAAACCCTTAAGGTGTCGCCTTTCTAGTATAGAATGAGTGTAGTGGAACAGAATTATTCTATTCTGTTCTATGAAACAAATGTCTATACGGCTATTGGGACACAATGTGTTGTAAAATTCAGCGATTTGTGGACACAGAAATCGGTGAGAACGATTTCGCTGAAATTAGCCACACTGATAGACCACAATGCGATCTAGGTCTGGGCAGTTTCGTTATATCTGGGAAAAATCTAGTTTTAGATATTTTTAAGGTTAAAACCCGAAAAATCGACATTTTGACTACATATTTCTGTAGATCTCGTACCAGCAAATAACGGAATCAGCTAGAGACCTGAAATTTAAACTGAAACTTGTCAAAGATCCAGTGCAAACAACGGTGTTTTTAAATTTCTCATACATTTAGTTTTGATAGTTGGAGAATGCTTTTAATAGGGGCTCTTGAATCAAATATTTTCACGTGACCAAATACTTGGAAAGTGACGTCACGTTCAGCACTTCATCGGTATGACGTCATAACGTTACAGTGGTGCAGAGGTAGAGCGTCGGCCTCTCGTATCAAAGGTCCCTGGTTCGAGTCCCGTGATGAGCGGGTCCTTTTGAGATTTTTCCACACAAAACGGCACGAGTACTGGTTAAGTCTCCAGGAAGCAGACATCGAGTGTGATTAATTTAAGCTTAAAGCTTGTTTCGCAGTCGATGTAAAATAAATAAGTTCAAACTAAACTTTGGCGCCAAATCCCGATAATAATGTTCTATTTATCTTTTAGACTTACGGAGATAATTTTGGTGTTGCAAAATACTAGTTTCATCAATTGTTACGTTTTGGATCATGTTAGAATCGAAATAATATATTCAGCATTGTGTGTGGTCGGTTGGTAGTTCGGATGCAATTCTGCTCCTCTCCACTCATTCTATCCCGCGAAACCCTTAAGGTGTCGCCTATCTAGTTTAAGCTTAAAGCTTGTTTCGCAATCGATGTATAGAATGAGTGTAGTGGAACAGAATTATTCTATTCTGTTCTACGGAACAAATGTCTATACGGCTATTGGGACACAATGTGTTGTAAAATTCAGCGATTTGAGGACAAAGAAATCGGTGAGAACGATTTCGCTGAAATTAGCCACACTGATAGACCACAATGCGATCTAGGTCTGGGCGGTTTCGTTATATCTGGGAAAAATCTAGTTTTATATATTTTTAAGGTTAAAACCCGAAAAATCGACATTTTGACTACATATTTCTGTAGATCTCGTACCAGCAAATAACGGAATCAGCTAGAGACCTGAAATTTAAACTGAAACTTATCAAAGATCCAGTGCAAACAACGGTGTTTTTAAATTTCTCATACATTTAGTTTTGATAGTTGGAGAATGCTTTTAATAGGGGCTCTTGAATCAAATATTTTCACGTGACCAAATACTTGGAAAGTGACGTCACGTTCAGCACTTCAGCGGTATGACGTCATAACGTTACAGTGGTGCAGAGGTAGAGCGTCGGCCTCTCGTATCAAAGGTCCCTGGTTCGAGTCCCGTGATGAGCGGGTCCTTTTGAGATTTTTCCACACAAAACGGCACAAGTACTGGTTAAGTCTCCAGGAAGCAGACATCGAGTGTGATTAATTTAAGCTTAAAGCTTGTTTCGCAATCGATGTAAAATAAATAAGTTTAAACTAAACTTTGGCGCCAAATCCCGATAATAATGTTCTATTTATCTTTTAGACTTAGGGAGATAATTTTGGTGTTGCAAAATACTAGTTTCATCAATTGTTACGTTTTGGATCATGTTAGAATCGAAATAATATATTCAGCATTGTGTGTGGTCGGTTGGTAGTTCGGATGCAATTCTGCTCCTCTCCACTCATTCTATCCCGCGAAACCCTTAAGGTGTCGCCTTTCTAGTAAAATATAGAATGAGTGTAGTGGAACAGAATTATTCTATTCTGTTCTATGGAACAAATGTCTATACGGCTATTGGGACACAATGTGTTGTAAAATTCAGCGATTTGTGGACAAAGAAATCGGTGAGAACGATTTCGCTGAAATTAGCCACATTGATAGACCACAATGCGATCTAGGTCTGGGCGGTTTCGTTATATCTGGGAAAAATCTAGTTTCAGAGATTTTTAAGGTTAAATCCCGAAAAATCGACATTTTGACTACATATTTCTGTAGATCTCGTACTAGCAAAAAACGGAATCAGTTAGAGACCTGAAATTCATCCTGAAACTTGTCCGAGATCCAGTGCAAACAACGGTGTGTTTAGATTTCTCATACATTCAGTTTTGATTCTTGGAGAAAGCTTTCAATAGGGGTTCTTGATTTTAAAAAAATCTGTGGGCGTGACTAGGAAAGTGACGTCACGTCAGCGGTTGACGTCATAACGTTACAGTGGTGCAGAGGTAGAGCGTCGGCCTCTCGTATCAAATGTCCCTGGTTCGAGTCCCGTGATGAGCGGGTCCTTTTGAGATTTTTCCACACAAAACGGCACGAGTACTGGTTAAGTCTCCAGGAAGCAGACATCGAGTGTGAGTATAGAATGAGTGTAGTGGAACAGAATTATTCTATTCTGTTCTATGGAACAAATGTCTATACGGCTATTGGGACACAATGTGTTGTAAAATTCAGCGATTTGTGGACAAAGAAATCGGTGAGAACGATTTCGCTGAAATTAGCCACATTGATAGACCACAATGCGATCTAGGTCTGGGCGGTTTCGTTATATCTGGGAAAAATCTAGTTTCAGAGATTTTTAAGGTTAAAACCCGAAAAATCGACATTTTGACTACATATTTCTGTAGATCTCGCACTAGCAAAAAACGGAATCAGCTAGAGACCTGAAATTCATACTGAAACTTGTCCGAGATCCGGTGCAAACAACGGTGTTTTTAGATTTCTCATACATTCAGTTTGGATTCTTGGAGAAAGCTTTCAATAGGGGTTCTTGATTTTAAAAAAAATCTGTGGGCGTGACTAGGAAAGTGACGTCACGTCAGCGGTTGACGTCATAACGTTACAGTGGTGCAGAGGTAGAGCGTCGGCCTCTCCTATCAAAGGTCCCTGGTTCGAGTCCCGTGATGAGCGGGTCCTTTTGAGATTTTAATGATTTAATTTTGAGATAATAATGTTCTATTTATCTTTTAGACTTACGGAGATAATTTTGTTGTTGCAAAATACTAGTTTCATCAATTGTTACGTTTTGGATCATGTTAGAATCGAAATAATAGTATCAGCATTGTGTGTGGTCGGTTGGTAGTTCGGGTGCAATTCTGCTCCTCTCCACTCATTCTATCCTGCGAAACCCTTAAGGTGTCGCCTTTCTAGTATAGAATGAGTGTAGTGGAACAGAATTATTCTATTCTGTTCTACGGAACAAATGTCTATACGGCTATTGGGACACAATGTGTTGTAAAATTCAGCGATTTGTGGACAAAGAAATCGGTGAGAACGATTTCGCTGAAATTAGCCACACTGATAGACCACAATGCGATCTAGGTCTGGGCGGTTTCGTTATATCTGGGAAAAATCTAGTTTCAGAGATTTTTATGGTTAAAACCCGAAAAATCGACATTTTGACTACAAATTTCTGTAGATCTCGCACTAGCAAAAAACGGAATCAGCTAGAGACCTGAAATTCATACTGAAACTTGTCCGAGATCCGGTGCAAACAACGGTGTTTTTAGATTTCTCATACATTCAGTTTGGATTCTTGGAGAAAGCTTTCAATAGGGGTTCTTGATTTTAAAAAAAATCTGTGAGCGTGACTAGGAAAGTGACGTCACGTCAGCGGTTGACGTCATAACGTTACAGTGGTGCAGAGGTAGAGCGTCGGCCTCTCGTATCAAAGGTCCCTGGTTCGAGTCCCGTGATGAGCGGGTCCTTTTGAGATTTTAATGATTTAATTTTGAGATAATAATGTTCTATTTATCTTTTAGACTTACGGAGATAATTTTGTTGTTGCAAAATACTAGTTTCATCAATTGTTACGTTTTGGATCATGTTAGAATCGAAATATAGAATGAGAGTAGTGGAACAGAATTATTCTATTCTGTTCTATGCAACAAATGTCTATACGGCTATTGGGACACAATGTGTTGTAAAATTCAGCGATTTGAGGACAAAGAAATCGGTGAGAACGATTTCGCTGAAATAAGCCACACTTATAGAACTCGATGCGATCTAGGTCTGGGCAGTTTCGTTATATCTGGGAAAAATCTAGTTTCAGAGATTTTTAAGGTTAAAACCCGAAAAATCGACATTTTGACTACATATTTCTGTAGATCTCGCACCAGCAAAAAACGGATTTAGCTAGAGACCTGGGGCCGTATTCACAAAGCTCCTAAGGAAAAAAATATTCCTTAAATACGGAGATTTCCCTCAAGTTTCACCATTTTCTCCTTATCTCTAAGGAATTTCCTAAGAAGCTATTCACAAAACTCCTAAGGTAAAAATATTCCTTAAATCGGTCCATTTTTCCCTTAAAAGTTAAGGAGCACTGTACCATGCCTTAACTTTTTCCCTTAAAGTTAACGAAAATCTCAAATCGCATATTCTCGATATCAATGGCCGCCGTCTCATCGCTAGAAATAATCAAAACGTTTTTACATGTTTGTGTATGCGTTGTTGGTCATAAATAATATTGAATATCGCATAAAAAAATGAATGCTAATATTGCGTAAAGAAATGTGACGTATCGGTGTCTTTTTCGCTGTACATAGACAACAACAAAAAGTCGGAGGCGATCTGTCGAAATCTGTGTCAGGATGAGTACATTTCTTTTTATTAGCCCTGTGTCACCAAATAAATTGCTTATTAATCCTCATAATTTGACAGACCTTAAGAGAATAAATCGTAAAACTATATTTCAAGGTGGATTTATCAGTCCAAAATGATCAACTCGGTGGGACCTTACCCCACCCACAAATCCGTCACTTGCCAAGTGTCAAAATGGAAAAACGTGTGTGCACGGTTTGATTGTTTAAAATGCACACTAATATTTTATTGATAGTTTGTTACAGTGTTACACATGTTACTTCATTTGAACAGCGAATTAAACTGGCATTTATAGTAATAAATTAGTAATTCGAAAAGGTGTTTTGTTTTCATTGTTTAGATAATAATGGTACTTTTGACATGATGAAAAGCTGTTAATATGAATAGAAAATTAACACATATTCTGTAGATCTATATAAACTACATATGTTGATGTGTATATTATGCTTTCAGCTTGTTGATGAAAGAAATGAAATATTGAGAAGATAACTTCAAGAGTAAAACTTGCAGACAGAAAATAAAGACAGAACTGAAGACATGTTTATATCAGTGTTCAGACAGTGTTTACTTGTATATGTATCACATTGATGTGAGTATTTATATAAGATGTGCGGAAGTAAATCAATGAAAAAATCATAACTGATAAAGACACATTTTGAGCAAAAGTCAACTTTTGAAAAGAAATTGAGAAAAACAAGAAATGATCATAATTTCACTTGACACATTTTTGTCCAGAATTTTTCAAAGTGGTCTGCTGCAGATGGTAAGCTTTAATGTTCATTAGATTGGAAACATTTTACCTCATTTTTGCAAGTTTAACACGATTCATGTAGTCTCAATTTAATGTGATTGATGAGGAAAATGTATTAATAGAAGGATTTATATAAATATTTCCATGCAAACAATAAATAATATTTTTGCTCTGTTTTTAGCCCTTTCCCTCATATAAACGCTTTCTGACGCCTCTGCAGCAGACGGCTTTTTGAAAACATAGTGGCAAAAGAAGAAATTGCTCAAAACGAGCAATTTCTCCTTTTCCTACAATGTTTATCACTTTTAGTCATAGGTTATCCATTCAATTATAGAGATTTTCTATGTTTGGACAAAATAAGTTCAAAGTCGTCTGCTGCAGATTTGTCGTATGAGGGAAAGGGTTAAGTTAACATTTCCTTCATACAAATGCTAAATCCAGCATATTCAACCAAGTTGTTAAAAAGTATAGAGATATTGCACAAAGTTACTATTTATGCTTTATAGACATTGGACATGTATTAATACTTTAATAAAAGTGCATTAGGCCTATTTAGGTTTGTTTTCTCTGAAAATGCTGTTGCAAGCTTAAATATATTGTATACATTTTGGCAATTGGTCACAGTTAATTAACATTTAAGTTATTCTTCTCTTAAATAAGGACTTAATGTGTTAGCAAACTTAAATTTTACTTGATGTTGATAAATTGGGTTATATCCTGTTGTTGATTGGATCTTGGACTACTATTCCCTGATTAGATGTCATACCAGAAAGAAAACAATTGATCAACATGACTATCATTCTGTCATTGCTACTTTTCCTCATTGTTTTCATAATCTAATTCCAAAATGAGGTAAAAAACGAAATGGTTTAAACGTTTTGCTTTGTTTTGTATACAATCATGTAGCAGACTAACCATGCTGTGTTTTTTATAATATAAATTATTATAATTAAACTATATGAACTTTTCTAATGTACTTGTTTATTTTTGGTTTTATAGCTCAACTCAGCACAAAGTACTGAAAGTGAGTTATTGTGATTGCCTTCTGTTTGGTTTGCATCCATCAACATGTAAGTAACCAGTGTGTAAATTGGGATGAAACTGCACAGCTAGTAATTTCTCTATGTTTTCCCAAAAAATCATTAAAATTATTTTTCTTCCAAATTGTTGGGCAATTTTTTAATTGAAGAACATGGCAGTTTGATTTGATCATTCAAACAATCTTTTATAGCCCTTTCCCATATATACAACACGAGTTTAAAAACATGGAAAATCTCATATGTTTGCAAATGCATCAAAACATGTCCACATGTGGTAAAGGGTTATGTCCATCTACATTTTAATTATTACAACAAAGTTGTAAATGATAGCAGTTTCATGCATGTGGTTATGTATAGCATGATACAGCATTCTTGCACCAGTACTCAACACAACATTCTTCCAAGGCAACTGGCTACATTTCCACATAGACTATTAACCATTTCCCACATACAACAAATCGGCAGCAGTCCACCTCGAAATCATCTAGACAAAATTTCGGAAATAAATAAATGAAAGTATAAAAATTGAATAGATTTGAAAACATTTAGACAAAAGCAGAAATTGTTCATGATGAGTTATTTTGCTTTTGCCACAATGCTTTCAAATGTCATTTACTGCAGAGGTGTCTGAAAGCGTCTACATGTGGGAAAGGGTTAAGCACATTTGTAGTAGACGAATGACGCTAGTCACAATGAGTTTAGTCAATCATCGGAAAGAATGAATGGCAATCCGGGAAATCGAACTCACGACCCATATGTCCAGTGGAGTGATAGCCCTCATCGTTCCCGACTAAGCTTTTGCGGCTTGGCAACACTATTGTTTAGGATGAGATGTTGTTTGAAGTTAAATAATAAAGACTGACATAGAATAGATTATCTCATTGATTCAGCTCAGAGGAATATATTGATTGATTGGGGTCAATTAAACGCCATTTTCAACAATTGTTCAGTCATATCACCGCAGCCAGTTCACCTTTTCATGTTTTTTCCGGCCTTCTCACACCAGTAATCCACACAACAATCTTTCCAAGCAACTGGCTGCTTTTCCTCATAGACTGTTAGTTTATTGGTGGAAGAAAAATGGCGCTCGTCACAACGACTTTTGTCAAACTCCATAACGAATGGTGGATGAGCAGGGGTTCAAACTCACAACTCCTTGATTGACAGCCCGCTTTTCGCTAGCGACTGAGCTACGGGGCTCGGCGCCAGGGGGATATTAAACTATTCACAATTCTTTTTTACAATTTTAGCATAATGATTTGAATAACAAAGGAATATTTTTATAAAAAGCTACCTTTTTATTAAATCAACATTTGTCATCGTATACTGAATTGCAGTTTACTATTATTGCAAAGTGCCCATCAAAACTTAAAATTTCATTAAACAAAAAAAAAGAAATTTCTATAGCTGAAGATTCAGATTTTGCATTTAACTTGGGTCAAATCGAGGTAACATTTTGATTTGAATTAATTGTGTACTCCTTCAAAAAATGCCTTTTTTTAGATGAACACTATGCAGGAATAAAGTGTAAATTTAGCATTGATATTTGCAAATTGTCCCAAATTCCAGACAATTCAAGAAAGAGTTGACATTCAACAAATTATAAATATTGAAATGCTTGACAGATACATATTAAACCATGACGTTTTTAAATTTGTTGTAACAAGTTCGATCTAATGATAAAAACAAACAGAAATCAGAGGTTAACAACTCGTCATATAGTTCCAACAACTGGGAAAACACGAATTTATGCAGAAAAATAATCTCTAAACCACTATGACGTATCTACTTTCGTCCAAACATAATGAATAAATTTAATTCTGACGTCACCCATTTTCACTTAAGGAAAAACTAATATTCTTACCTAAGGAATTTCCTTAGGAGCTTTGTGAATACGAACTTAAGGAATTTCCTCAGCTAAGGGGAAAATCGGGTATTTAAGGAATTTCCTAAGGAAATAACTTAGGAGCTTTGTGAATACGGCCCCTGAAATTCATACTGAAACTTGTCCAATATCCAGTGCAAACAACGGTGTTTTTAGATTTCTCATACATTTAGTTTTGATAGTTGGAGAATGCTTTTAATAGGGGCTCTTGAATCAAATATTTTCACGTGACCAAATACTTGGAAAGTGACGTCACGTTCAGCACTTCAGCGGTATGACGTCATAACGTTATCGCTTTGGCGCCAAAACCAATAGCATGGTATGTTTATCTTTTAGACTTGCGGAAATAATTTTGGTGTTGCCAAAAAACCTTGAGTGTCATCAATTGTTACGTTTTGAATCATGTAAGAATTGAAATTACATATTCATAACATATATATTTAGTATTGCGTGTGGCCAGTTGGTAGTTCGGTATAATTCTGCTCCTCTTCACTCATTCTATCCCGCGAAACCCTTAAGGTGTCGCCTATCTAGTATAGAATGAGTGTAGTGGAACAGAATTATTCTATTCTGTTCTATGGAACAAATGTCTATACGGCTATTGGGACACAATGTGTTGTAAAATTCAGCGATCTGGGGACAAAGAAATCGGTGAGAACGATTTCGCTGAAATTAGCCACACTTATAGAACTCAATGCGATCTAGATCTGGGACTGTTCGTTATATCTGGGAAAAATCTAGTTTCAGAGATTTTTAAGGTTAAAACCCGAAAAATCGACATTTTGACTACATATTTCTGTAGATCTCGCACTAGCAAAAAACGGAATCAGCTAGAGACCTGAAATTGATACTGAAACTTGTCCGAGATCCGGTGCAAACAACGGTGTTTTTAGATTTCTCATACATTCAGTTTGGATTCTTGGAGAAAGCTTTCAATAGGGGTTCTTGATTTTAAAAAAATCTGTGGGCGTGACTAGGAAAGTGACGTCACGTCAGCGGTTGACGTCATAACGTTACAGTGGTGCAGAGGTAGAGCGTCGGCCTCTCGTATCAAAGGTCCCTGGTTCGAGTCCCGTGATGAGCGGGTCCTTTTGAGATTTTTCCACACAAAACGGCACGAGTACTGGTTAAGTCTCCAGGAAGCAGACATCGAGTGTGAGTAATCTAAGCTTAAAGCTTGTTTCGCAATCGATGTAAAATAAATAAGTTTAAACTAAACTTGGGCGCCAAATCCCGATAATAATGGTCTATTTACCTTTTAGACTTACGGAGATAATTTTGTTGTTGCAAAATACTAGTTTCATCAATTGTTACGTTTTGGATCATGTTAGAATCGAAATAATAGTATCAGCATTGTGTGTGGTCGGTTGGTAGTTCGGGTGCAATTCTGCTCCTCTCCACTCATTCTATCCTGCGAAACCCTTAAGGTGTCGCCTTTCTAGTATAGAATGAGTGTAGTGGAACAGAATTATTCTATTCTGTTCTATGGAACAAATGTCTATACGGCTATTGGGACACAATGTGTTGTAAAATTCAGCGATTTGAGGACAAAGAAATCGGTGAGAACGATTTCGCTGAAATTAGCCACACTGATAGACCACAATGCGATCTAGGTCTGGGCGGTTTCGTTATATCTGGGAAAAATCTAGTTTCAGAGATTTTTAAGGTTAAAACCCGAAAAATCGACATTTTGACTACATATTTCTGTAGATCTCGCACCAGCAAAAAACGGATTCAGCTAGAGACCTGAAATTCATACTGAAACTTGTCCAATATCCAGTGCAAACAACGGTGTTTTTAGATTTCTCATACATTTAGTTTTGATAGTTGGAGAATGCTTTTAATAGGGGCTCTTGAATCAAATATTTTCACGTGACCAAATACTTGGAAAGTGACGTCACGTTCAGCACTTCAGCGGTATGACGTCATAACGTTATCGCTTTGGCGCCAAAACCAATAGTATGGTGTGTTTATCTTTTAGACTTGCGGAAATAATTTTGGTGTTGCCAAAAAACCTTGAGTGTCATCAATTGTTACGTTTTGAATCATGTAAGAATTGAAATTACATATTCATAACATATATATTTAGTATTGCGTGTGGCCAGTTGGTAGTTCGGTATAATTCTGCTCCTCTTCACTCATTCTATCCCGCGAAACCCTTAAGGTGTCGCCTATCTAGTATAGAATGAGTGTAGTGGAACAGAATTATTCTATTCAGTTCTATGGAACAAATGTCTTTACGGCTATTGGGACACAATGTGTTGTAAAATTCAGCGATTTGTGGACAAAGAAATCGGTGAGAACGATTTCGCTGAAATTAGCCACATTGATAGACCACAATGCGATCTAGGTCTGGGCGGTTTCGTTATATCTGGGAAAAATCTAGTTTCAGATATTTTTAAGGTTAAAACCCGAAAAATCGACATTTTGACTACATATTTCTGTAGATCTCGTACTAGCAAAAAACGGAATCAGTTAGAGACCTGAAATTCATACTGAAACTTGTCCGAGATCCAGTGCAAACAACGGTGTGTTTAGATTTCTCATACATTCAGTTTGGATTCTTGGAGAAAGCTTTCAATAGGGGTTCTTGATTTTTAAAAAATATGTGGGCGTGACTAGAAAAGTGACGTCACGTCAGCGGTTGACGTCATAACGTTACAGTGGTGCAGAGGTAGAGCGTTGGCCTCTCGTATCAAAGGTCCCTGGTTCGAGTCCCGTGATGAGCGGGTCCTTTTGAGATTTTTCCACACAAAACGGCACGAGTACTGGTTAAGTCTCCAGGAAGCAGACATCGAGTGTGAGTAATCTAAGCTTAAAGCTTGTTTCGCAATCGATGTAAAATATAGAATGAGTGTAGTGGAACAGAATTATTCTATTCTGTTCTATGGAACAAATGTCTATACGGCTATTGGGACACAATGTGTTGTAAAATTCAGCGATCTGGGGACAAAGAAATCGGTGAGAACGATTTCGCTGAAATTAGCCACACTTATAGAACTCAATGCGATCTAGGTCTGGGCGTGTTCGTTATATCTGGGAAAAATCTAGTTTCAGAGATTTTTAAGGTTAAAACCCGAAAAATCGACATTTTGACTACATATTTCTGTAGATCTCGCACTAGCAAAAAACGGAATCAGCTAGAGACCTGAAATTCATACTGAAACTTGTCCGAGATCCGGTGCAAACAACGGTGTTTTTAGATTTCTCATACATTCAGTTTGGATTCTTGGAGAAAGCTTTCAATAGGGGTTCTTGATTTAAAAAAAAATCTGTGGGCGTGACTAGGAAAGTGACGTCACGTCAGCGGTTGACGTCATAACGTTACAGTGGTGCAGAGGTAGAGCGTCGGCCTCTCGTATCAAAGGTCCCTGGTTCGAGTCCCGTGATGAGCGGGTCCTTTTGAGATTTTTCATCACAAAACGGCACGAGTACTGGTTAAGTCTCCAGGAAGCAGACATCGAGTGTGATTAATTTAATCTTAAAGCTTGTTTCGCAATCGATGTAAAATATAGAATGAGTGTAGTGGAACAGAATTATTCTATTCTGTTCTATGGAACAAATGTCTATACGGCTATTGGGACACAATGTGTTGTAAAATTCAGCGATCTGGGGACAAAGAAATCGGTGAGAACGATTTCGCTGAAATTAGCCACGCTTATAGAACTCAATGCGATCTAGGTCTGGGCGTGTTCGTTATATCTGGGAAAAATCTAGTTTCAGAGATTTTTAAGGTTAAAACCCGAAAAATCGACATTTTGACCACATATTTCTGTAGATCTCGCACTAGCAAAAAACGGAATCAGCTAGAGACCTGAAATTTAAACTGAAACTTGTCAAAGATCCAGTGCAAACAACGGTGTTTTTAGATTTCTCATACATTTAGTTTTGATAGTTGGAGAATGCTTTTAATAGGGGCTCTTGAATCAAATATTTTCACGTGACCGAATACTTGGAAAGTGACGCCACGTTCAGCACTTCAGCGGTATGACGTCATAACGTTACAGTGGTGCAGAGGTAGAGCGTCGGCCTCCCGTATCAAAGGTCCCTGGTTCGAGTCCCGTGATGAGCGGGTCCTTTTGAGATTTTTCCACACAAAACGGCACGAGTACTGGTTAAGTCTCCAGGAAGCAGACATCGAGTGTGATTAATTTAAGCTTAAAGCTTGTTTCGCAATCGATGTAAAATAAATAAGTTTAAACTAAACTTTGGCGCCAAATCCCGATAATAATGTTCTATTTATCTTTTAGACTTACGGAGATAATTTTGGTGTTGCAAAATACTAGTTTCATCAATTGTTACGTTTTGGATCATGTTAGAATCGAAATAATATATTCAGCATTGTGTGTGGTCGGTTGGTAGTTCGGATGCAATTCTGCTCCACTCCACTCATTCTATCCCGCGAAACCCTTAAGGTGTCGCCTTTCTAGTATAGAATGAGTGTAGTGGAACAGAATTATTCTATTCTGTTCTATGGAACAAATGTCTATACGGCTATTGGGACACAATGTGTTGTAAAATTCAGCGATCTGGGGACAAAGAAATCGGTGAGAACGATTTCGCTGAAATTAGCCACACTTATAGAACTCAATGCGATCTAGGTCTGGGCGTGTTCGTTATATCTGGGAAAAATCTAGTTTCAGAGATTTTTAAGGTTAAAACCCGAAAAATCGACATTTTGACTACATATTTCTGTAGATCTCGCACTAGCAAAAAACGGAATCAGCTAGAGACCTGAAATTCATACTGAAAATTGTCCGAGATCCGGTGCAAACAACGGTGTTTTTAAATTTCTCATACATTTAGTTTTGATAGTTGGAGAATGCTTTTAATAGGGGCTCTTGAATCAAATATTTTCACGTGACCAAATACTTGGAAAGTGACGTCACGTTCAGCACTTCAGCGGTATGACGTCATAACGTTACAGTGGTGCAGAGGTAGAGCGTCGGCCTCTCGTATCAAAGGTCCCTGGTTCGAGTCCCGTGATGAGCGGGTCCTTTTGACATTTTTCCACACAAAACGGCACGAGTACTGGTTAAGTCTCCAGGAAGCAGACATCGAGTGTGATTAATTTAAGCTTAAAGCTTGTTTCGCAATCGATGTAAAATAAATAAGTTTAAACTAAACTTTGGCGCCAAATCCCGATTATAATGTTCTATTTATCTTTTAGACTTACGGAGATAATTTCGGTGTTGCAAAATACTAGTTTCATCAATTGTTACGTTTTGGATCATGTTAGAATCGAAATAATATATTCAGCATTGTGTGTGGTCGGTTGGTAGTTCGGATGCAATTCTGCTCCTCTCCACTCATTCTATCCCGCGAAACCCTTAAGGTGTCGCCTTTCTAGTATAGAATGAGTGTAGTGGAACAGAATTATTCTATTCTGTTCTATGGAACAAATGTCTATACGGCTATTGGGACACAATGTGTTGTAAAATTCAGCGATTTGTGGACAAAGAAATCGGTGAGAACGATTTCGCTGAAATTAGCCACATTGATAGACCACAATGCGATCTAGGTCTGGGCGGTTTCGTTATATCTGGGAAAAATCTAGTTTCAGAGATTTTTAAGGTTAAAACCCGAAAAATCGACATTTTGACTACATATTTCTGTAGATCTCGTACTAGCAAAAAACGGAATCAGTTAGAGACCTGAAATACATACTGAAACTTGTCCGAGATCCAGTGCAAACAACGGTGTGTTTAGATTTCTCATACATTCAGTTTGGATTCTTGGAGAAAGCTTTCAATAGGGGTTCTTGATTTTAAAAAAATCTGTGGGCGTGACTAGGAAAGTGACGTCACGTCAGCGGTTGACGTCATAACGTTACAGTGGTGCAGAGGTAGAGCGTCGGCCTCTCGTATCAAAGGTCCCTGGTTCGAGTCCCGTGATGAGCGGGTCCTTTTGAGATTTTTCCACACAAAACGGCACGAGTACTGGTTAAGTCTTCAGGAATGTTCTATTTATCTTTTAGACTTACGGAGATAATTTTGTTGTTGCAAAATACTAGTTTCATCAATTGTTACGTTTTGGATCACGTTTGAATCGAAATAATAGTATCAGCATTGTGTGTGGTCGGTTGGTAGTTCGGGTGCAATTCTGCTCCTCTCCACTCATTCTATCCTGCGAAACCCTTAAGGTGTCGCCTTTCTAGTAAATAAGTTTAAACTAAACTTGGGCGCCAAATCCCGATAATATAGAATGAGTGTAGTGGAACAGAATTATTCTATTCTGTTCTATGGAACAAATGTCTATACGGCTATTGGGACACAATGTGTTGTAAAATTCAGCGATCTGGGGACAAAGAAATCGGTGAGAACGATTTCGCTGAAATTAGCCACACTTATAGAACTCAATGCGATCTAGGTCTGGGCGTGTTCGTTATATCTGGGAAAAATCTAGTTTCAGAGATTTTTAAGGTTAAAACCCGAAAAATCGACATTTTGACTACATATTTCTGTAGATCTCGCACTAGCAAAAAACGGAATCAGCTAGAGACCTGAAATTCATACTGAAACGTGTCCGAGATCCGGTGCAAACAACGGTGTTTTTAGATTTCTCATACATTCAGTTTGGATTCTTGGAGAAAGCTTTCAATAGGGGTTCTTGATTTTAAAAAAATCTGTGGGCGTGACTAGGAAAGTGACGTCACGTCAGCGGTTGACGTCATAACGTTACAGTGGTGCAGAGGTAGAGCGTCGGCCTCTCGTATCAAAGGTCCCTGGTTCGAGTCCCGTGATGAGCGGGTCCTTTTGAGATTTTTCAACACAAAACGGCACGAGTACTGGTTAAGTCTCCAGGAAGCAGACATCGAGTGTGATTAATTTAAGCTTAAAGCTTGTTTCGCAATCGATGTAAAATAAATAAGTTTAAACTAAACTTTGGCGCCAAATCCCGATAATAATGTTCTATTTATCTTTTAGACTTACGGAGATAATTTTGGTGTTGCAAAATACTAGTTTCATCAATTGTTACGTTTTGGATCATGTTAGAATCGAAATAATATATTCAGCATTGTGTGTGGTCGGTTGGTAGTTCGGATGCAATTCTGCTCCTCTCCACTCATTCTATCCCGCGAAACCCTTAAGGTGTCGCCTTTCTAGTAATGTTCTATTTATCTTTTAGACTTACGGAGATAATTTTGTTGTTGCAAAATACTAGTTTCATCAATTGTTACGTTTTGGATCATGTTATAATCGAAATAATAGTATCATCATTGTGTGTGGTCGGTTGGTAGTTCGGGTGCAATTCTGCTCCTCTCCACTCATTCTATCCTGCGAAACCCTTAAGGTGTCGCCTTTCTAGTATAGAATGAGTGTAGTGGAACAGAATTATTCTATTCTGTTCTACGGAACAAATGTCTATACGGCTATTGGGACACAATGTGTTGTAAAATTCAGCGATTTGAGGACAAAGAAATCGGTGAGATCGATTTCGCTGAAATTAGCCACACTGATAGACCACAATGCGATCTAGGTCTGGGCGGTTTCGTTATATCTGGGAAAAATCTAGTTTCAGAGATTTTTAAGGTTAAAACCCGAAAAATCGACATTTTGACTACATATTTCTGTAGATCTCGCACCGGCAAATAACGGAATCAGCTAGAGACCTGAAATTTAAACTGAAACTTGTCAAAGATCCAGTGCAAACAACGGTGTTTTTAAATTTCTCATACATTTAGTTTTGATAGTTGGAGAATGCTTTTAATAGGGGCTCTTGAATCAAATATTTTTACGTGACCAAATACTTGGAAAGTGACGTCACGTTCAGCACTTCAGCGGTATGACGTCATAACGTTATCGCTTTGGCGCCAAAACCAATAGTATGGTGTGTTTATCTTTTAGACTTGCGGAAATAATTTTGGTGTTGCCAAAAAACCTTGAGTGTCATCAATTGTTACGTTTTGAATCATGTAAGAATTGAAATTACATATTCATAACATATATATTTAGTATTGCGTGTGGCCAGTTGGTAGTTCGGTATAATTCTGCTCCTCTTCACTCATTCTATCCCGCGAAACCCTTAAGGTGTCGCCTATCTAGTATAGAATGAGTGTAGTGGAACAGAATTATTCTATTCTGTTCTACGGAACAAATGTCTATACGGCTATTGGGACACAATGTGTTGTAAAATTCAGCGATTTGTGGACAAAGAAATCGGTGAGAACGATTTCGCTGAAATTAGCCACACTGATAGACCACAATGCGATCTAGGTCTGCGCGGTTTCGTTATATCTGGGAAAAATCTAGTTTCAGAGATTTTTAAGGTTAAAACCCGAAAAATCGACATTTTGACTACATATTTCTGTAGATCTCGCACTAGCAAAAAACGGAATCAGCTAGAGACCTGAAATTCATACTGAAACTTGTCCGAGATCCGGTGCAAACAACGGTGTTTTTAGATTTCTCATTCATTCAGTTTGGATTCTTGGAGAAAGCTTTCAATAGGGGTTCTTGATTTTAAAAAAATCTGTGGGCGTGACTAGGAAAGTGACGTCACGTCTGCGGTTGACGTCATAACGTTACAGTGGTGCAGAGGTAGAGCGTCGGCCTCTCGTATCAAAGGTCCCTGGTTCGAGTCCCGTGATGAGCGGGTCCTTTTGAGATTTTTCCACACAAAACGGCACGAGTACTGGTTAAGTCTCCAGGAAGCAGACATCGAGTGTGATTAATTTAAGCTTAAAGCTTGTTTCGCAATCGATGTAAAATAAATAAGTTTAAACTAAACTTTGGCGCCAAATCCCGATAATAATGTTCTATTTATCTTTTAGACTTACGGAGATAATTTTGGTGTTGCAAAATACTAGTTTCATCAATTGTTACGTTTTGGATCATGTTAGAATCGAAATAATATTTTCAGCATTGTGTGTGGTCGGTTGGTAGTTCGGATGCAATTCTGCTCCTCTCCACTCATTCTATCCCGCGAAACCCTTAAGGTGTCGCCTTTCTAGTATTATAATCGTGAACCAGTTGGAACATTCTTCGATTATGAACATTGTTCTTTAAAAGATAATCGGTAATCGAGTGTAGCTTGCGCGTCTTTTGTTTATCGCTTTCTTTTTAGAACCACGTGTCTGTCAAAATTATGTTAACCCTCAGAAATTATTAAATACTAAACGGAAACGATGGAATCAACTTGTTTAAATCCTTATCCCAGTATCAACTACTAAATCATAACAATAATCTATGTATTATCCAAAGGCTAATCGGCAATCTCCAACCAGCTTCAGTTTCTATAAATAGATTATCAAGGCCGAGAATACCCCGTCACATGACTGGAGATTACGCGAGTGCTCCCAAGAGGGGTATAAATTTCAATTGACGATAAATTACTGAAAACTTATCATGTTTTTAAAAAAAAAAAAATTTGCCCTTAAATATTATATTTCATACGTTTTCACTGATTATTTTCACTGAAATTTATTTTTTAAGGCAAACAATTAAAGGTTAGTATGCAGAACATTTCATTTTAAAACTTCACCTTATTAGTGCCTCTAGTAGGATCGCCAACTTAGCTTTGAACCAATCAAAACGTTTCATTTCAATTATTTCTTCGACATTATTCATTAAATACAACATTTGATTGGTCTACAATCTAGATCATTTGTTTAACATCTAGGTCAACACCCAGATTAATAAGCTATCGCCGAAAATCAGCAGGGACAAGGTCAGTGGAGTAAGAGGCAAATTCCAGTTTTTGGAAGCCAATTGTGTCAATGGTTTCTTGGACAACTCCGGTGTGATTGCTCGGGGCGTTTACTGGATGAAACCAAAAATGGCATCAAATGTAGCGTTATGACATCACTTAGTATGCAGTGAAAGTTATATACTAATATCTTTATTACACACAAATTAAAACGGTTTCAAAGGCGGCCTTACCAGCAAAATGTCTATCGCGACGTCAATAGTGCACCGTGTTAGAACATGACGTTACTATGACAACTATGGGGGGGGGGGGGGGGGGGGGCGGGCGTTTCTAGATGTACATCAGTATGCTAGCTTCAATTATTACTCCATTGTGGAAAATTATTTTTAAAAGTACAGGTGCGATATGGGTATCTCTATCTATCTTGATGAAACTTGGCCTGTTTACATGTTCTAACCAGTTCTCACTAATTACAATGCAATAAACATAAAATAGCCTGAAATGGCTTAAACTCGTTAAATTAGCCCGTCCATTGTACACGTTGGTATTTCTAAACAGTGTGGGTTAAGATCAGCAAGTACATATACTCCGTATTATCATAATATATGCGTAGGTTGATCTGGATCGGCATGGTTCACGAACGTGATTGTGTGCATTATCACATGGATTGGATACAAGTTAAAAGTAGAGATAAAACATGTAAGTCCTTGGATCGAACCTGGGACCTCTCGAATTCGTGGCGAATACACTATCCGTTCCGCTTATGTGTAAGTTATATACAAGTTCGTACTGCGAAACACAAAGCTAAAGCTAGCAAATAGACCCCGAAGAATAATTATTAGGATTTAATGTATTTCGTCTTTATCGGATTCTTTTGGTACCTAGCTTCTCGACTCGAATGCGATTTTATGTTTTGACTATTCCCATAAGACCCCACACAACTTTTCAACCTTATATTTTGCTAAAAGCAGCAGTTGAAAATTGACCAGTGTTAAATTATGATCAGTCATATGGTCATTTTTAATGGTTAGTAAAATGTCAGATTAACCTCAGACACCGAGTTTCCGTTGGAAAGAGCATGGAAAGAGCCGGTGAGTTTCGCATCCTTAAAAAAAACCATTGGCAATGTCAATCCCGGGATCGAACCAAAAACTTCATTTGTAGTTCATTTCATCATCTATGGATACACTTTTGATAGTTACGTACTTTAGTGTAGCTAGGCCTATGATTCAATTAAGACCAAGAGCGAGGTCAATAGTCGTCAGAATTAATGTTGCGTACCTTTATGTCTGTCCGTGGTTAGAGTTATGGACTAAGACAAAGGAAACACAATTATTATGACAGACATAATAGAAAGATTGAGGTTGACGTAACCGTCTACATTGAGATCTACCTTTTGAACTCGTTAGAGACCACAAGCCCCATCATTTCTTCACTTAGGTACCATCAAATCTCGATTAACTTAGAAATATGGTAAGATGGGGTCAAGCCTACGCCAGTAGTTTATAATTTAAAAAATCATTATGGAAACTCTAGAGGTTACAGTTTTTATTTAATCTACACGAACACTCAGAACATTTGTTTTTATATAGTATCGGTCAAGTTCGAAACTGGGTCCCATGAGGTCAAACACTATGTCACTGGGTCACATTTGATAGAAACCCCTTGAACAATCTAGAGGCAACATTTCTGATCCGATTGTATACAAAATAATCCTTCTTCGTGTGCTCTTGGTGGAATTCAAAACTGGTTCAAATAGGTCACACTCTATATCACTAGCTAACAGTTAAAAACAACATTTTTATAACACTCTAAATTTGTCACATTTGTCATCTGATATTCATGACAGTAAATGGAACATGCATATCAACCAAACCTGAGCTAAGTTAGAAACTGGGTAAAGTGGGTTCAGAAACAAAGTCACAAGGTCAAATTTAAGATAGTCTTGTGATTACTCGACTGGTCACATCTCTCTTTCCATATACATGACTCTATATCAGAACAGGTATTGCTATCAAATCTCAGTCGTGGTTTATGTGGAATTAAAAAAATGAAGTCAATAAAACATTGTAAGTACTCTAGAGACCCTTTTTAAAAAAAAAACCAATCATGTAAGTTCCTTAAATCATTCAATTTCATGTTAAAAATTGGGTGGCATTGAGTTAAAAAACACGTCACTAGTTTAAAATTTAGGCAAACCATGTGAACACTCTAGAGGCCACATTTTTCATATAATATGCATGAAACTTCATCAGAATATCTGCTCCCATCAAATCTCAGTCACGTTTGAAACTGGGTCCCATGGGGTCCAAAACTATATCACTATGTCAACTTTAGGGGAAAACATTGCGAATACTTTCAAAAGCCTCTTTTTTATACAATATGTATGTTCATCAGAACATATCTTCACCAAATATATGTTATTTCACAGGGACTTTCTCCTCCAAAAATAGATATTACCCTACATATGCATAAATATTAACAAGGGTGTACAGTTTTCTGGGTCGCATCGCTTCAACTCATTTTTTTCAAAGTATTCGAACAAATATATGAATTTGAAGTACGGTCAATATACGATCAATAATGCTTTTTTCTGTCAAAATAACGTGAATTTGTTCTCTCTACGTATGTTAATTCCTTTGAAATATTCGCGAATTCGCAAAAAGGACAACAATCTGGACCAAAAACGAAAGAACCTTCTATCGACATTTCGGAATATTTCGGGTTTTTCGTTGCGGCAATTGTCAGTGATATTGCGATTATTTTCTGTCACAATAACACTGACCATTTTGCAGCGAAAAAAAACCCCGAATCATTCCGAAATATTTCCTGGAAAAATGATCGTGAGATAGAAGGTACTTTCGTTTTAACATACTTAGGGCGAACAAATTCACGTTATTTTGGTATCGTTCGATAGAGAAAAGCATTATTGATTGAGTCCGTAGTTCAAATTCATATTTTTGTTCGAATACTTTGAAAAAAATGAGTTGAAGCGAGGAGACCCAGAAAACTGTGTCCACCCTTGTTAATAGCTATGCATATGTAGGGTAATATCTATTTTTAGAGGAGAAAGTCCCTGTGGTTACTTGTTCAAATATAAACCAAACCTTGTGAACCCTCTACAGACAACATTATTCACCCATTCTTCATGAAAGTTCACCAAAACATTCGTCGCCATCAACTCTTGTCAAGTGAACCAGTCCTTGGGAAAAGTTACAAGTTGGCATTTGTGAACAGTGAAGGTTCATATCAACATGTACATCTGCTCTGTCTGATCATAATATACACAAATAGAACAAACTTCTATAAGTAATATTTGAACAGTGAATATCTTGATAAAACTGTGAACAGACTAATCTGGAACTACACTATTTTCCAAAGCCAATTTACACAATTTCCATTAAACGGGCTCATATAATTCTTATATGTCGGACTAAACCGTTGAATGAACAGTATACATGGTATGCATTTGTATTCAGCTTTCGTTATTAATCTGCATTTCAACCACAGCCTTCTTTGTAAGCGTACAATTAGACAAGTCATGGATACAATTTCGTAAAACATTGTAGTCCCAGCTGTAACTTTCATAATTATCCTTTATGCAAAACATATACGCATTATTCTGATCAGGCTCTACACGCTTTGACATATAATCAATAGACCATTGCAGTTGCATATGGTATGAAATAAAAACAATGACCACGCTGTAGGAATGTGCGGGTTGAGCACTTATATCCTGTGTCGTGGATCTTATTAGTTGGTGTATCAACACATAACGTAAGTGTAAAATGATACCTTCACCAGGACATGCTCTCTCGATCATATTAATAAACAGTGATAAGACAATAGGTAATAACGTGTTCCTTTAAGCCCTCACAGAAGGCTTGACAGACAAGGCGAATTGGTTAGTTCATTAACAATATATTAACCCCATACCACACATAAATACTGTATGAACAATTTAAGGACGTTAATACGTATCCAAGTATTAACATGCCCATCTGTGTCCTCACTGTTCGCCTTTAAGCCAAGACCTGTGGTGTGTAAATAAATTATACAGAAATTAACATCAAAATTAAGACACATGGGCATGTTTATAAACAGTACGAAGAATTGCATGACTTTTACACGTACATGTATCCAAGTATTAACAGGCCCATCTGAGTCCTCACTGTTAACTTTTAAGCCAAGACGTGTTTGTTTGTTCGTTTGAATACAATACGAACAATTTGGACTTTAATAAACATACATAAGTACACGTTTAAACAGGCTCGTCTGGATCCTCTG
The DNA here is from genome assembly GCA_031761405.1 of Serripes groenlandicus. Taxonomy (NCBI): domain Eukaryota; kingdom Metazoa; phylum Mollusca; class Bivalvia; order Cardiida; family Cardiidae; genus Serripes; species Serripes groenlandicus. The sequence goes on along the minus strand of JASEVX010000012.1, from coordinate 3,233,925 downwards.
TTCGCTTTAAAGTTTTTAGGTGTTTTAAGATTTTGATTGTACATTATACAGAAACCAATATTATAAGACATATGTATGCAAATGTATATCTACAGTACGAACAATTTGGACTTTAACATGTATTTACAGGCTCATCTGAATCCTAACTGTTCGCTCTTAAAACTATAGGTGTTTGATAGTTCATTACATATAAACTAACACCGTTCAACCTATGTATAAGGAATACACATTTTCATTGTCGGTGTTTTGTTGAATCCCTTATATAGTTTGTGTTATATAATATTGTATATTTTTGTGTTAGATTTTAGGTACATGTTCTACTGAATAATGCTTAATAAACAGTGTATGCTTACAATTTTGATATACTTTATTTTTCAAATGTACTCTCTTGAAGACAAGACATGTCTCTGGTTGTAGTTACACAATTCCCGTAAAAGCCTGTCGTCGTAGACTTTAAATAAGGAGAGGTTGATTACAACAGCGTTGTGTCTGGCTTATTTCTTATTAATTTATGAATCCTTGTCTGTGAAATGGACAACTCGTTCCCCGACTTATAACCGCTAACAAAAACCCTCGGCTGAACTTAGTTTATGTGAACATTAAGAAAGATAACTATGTACGTTTAGTTTATGCAAAGTGACACTTTATTATCTCCTTTTAAGTGTTTTGCAACTAGATCGTCTTGCGGATGTGTATATAGGCTACTCTGGATCTTCACTGTTCTTATATTCCAGAGGGTCGGTTAACGTGTAGCGTGGCTCTCTGCTCGTAAAGGTATGCCTTATGCACGGTTGGTCTTCCCTATCCTGAATGCAGACGCTTTCTGACGCATCTGCAAACTTTGTTTCAAATGGAAACATTGCTCATATTGCTACATTGTTTTCAACTCTTGTCAGAAAAAAAAATTAAAACAGATATTTCACAATTTTGATGAAATATTTTCATAGTTTTCTGTTAATAGGTAAAGGATTACTCATCAGACGTACCTGAAATACTTTAAACATGGAACTTAACTCTCTTAATTGTGGGATAAGCATTATTACTTATTCTCTGAGGGATACATGGATATGTACGCCTTGAACATAACACTGGAAAACAGTCATATAACTGGGGAAAAAATGCTGAATCCGGCGTGAAACACCATACCAACAATTAAAGTTTAACCCGGTTTACCTGTGTCTTCCGGTAGCGTATACAAGATAATCGATAAATTTGATAGCTGGATAACATTGGCATTCGTTTTGTACATTCTTGATACGAAGAGCTAACGACAGAGAAGCTGATATAACAACAACACCCACAGGTTTTTTCGAGATGGGAGACATTGAAAGTATATGATAAATCTCATTTGACCTATGAGGTACATGTTGGTAGTTTGTTACTCCTGGAAAGTTTTCAAAATCCAGTGGATAATTGCTGTTCTCTGGTAAACATCTTCATTACATGTGAGGAAGAAACTACCATGCATACACATCAATGATAATGAATCCAAATGAATATCCTACTTTTATGAGCCGTTCCACGAGAAAATCAACTGTATGGACTCTGCCTAATGTCCGCGCAGGCTAATTCGGGCCGACACATTTCGTCTCAGGCGAATAGAGGTATATAGTAATGATTCATGCAACAGAAAGTTCACAGAAGGCGAAAAGTGTCTGTTCGGGTTAGCCTGAGCGGCATTCTTAGACTGATCCGGGTCGATACTTTACGCAGAGGTCAAACTGTTGTTTTTGGGATAGGGGCGTTTCGCCGCTATCTCATAGCGAAGCTGCTTTCGAAAAGTCGGAATAAAGCTGCAACCGCAGTCCACATGTGTATACCTACACCAAAATCGAGTTTTGATTGGTTATAATCGGCCTTTTCAACGATTTCATTGGTTCGACCGAATCACAAAACCCTCCGCTTGCATAAATTTACAAGACAAAATAGTTTCTATGAATGAAACTCACTCTGAACTATGGTTGACCTCAATGTCAGTAGTGTGAGGTAACGTCGACCGTTCTGTGACCCCATTAGTTTACAACAGTCGACTTATAGAGAAATGTGCAAAGCACTGTAAATACAATTATTGAAAGGAGTTGAAACCATTGTGGCAAAAGTAGAAATTGCCTACGAAAAGCAATTTCCCCTTTTGTCACAATGTTTTCGATTGTCGTCTGCTGCACATGCGTCTGTAAGCGGCTGTAGGCGGAAAATGGTTACATCCTTCCCATGGAAGCGGAACCCTTTCCGTGATACTATAACAGTTCGAATATTTAAAAAATATTGTTGAACATGGAGCTATTGCTGACAATGAGCAATTCCTCCTTTTCACACAATGCTTTCAAACACGTTTCAAATTAATTCTTTTCATATTTAAACGTTTTACTATGGACGTTCTTTCCCTCTTTCTCCCTTCCGGACAAATTTTGAATAACATGCTAGAGATGAATGATTACGAGCAATTTTGCCTTACATCAAGGGGAAAAATATATAGTTGAAACCTTTGTGGAAAAAGAGGAAATGGGTCATGATAAACAATTCTGCAGCCGTCTGCTGCACATGCGTCAAAAAGCGACTGTAAGCGGGAAAGGGTTGAACCGTTCCCGTTATAGCTACTTAGTTACAAACAAATGTTGAAAGTATATTTGCAAACGGAGCAATTGCTGACAATGAGCAATTCCTCATTTTCAAACAATGCTTTGAAACATGAATCAATTTGTTTCTATAACCTAGATAACGAAAACATTTGTCTACAGTTATTATTTTAACCTTTGCCCCTTTTAGACACATTTGACTAACCTTAACAGATGAATGATAATCAACAAGTTTGTCTTTTTCCACAATGTTTTTTCATCACTATTCAAAATCATACTTTTATTAATTCAGGTCAATAGTTATGCCTTAGTTCAATGTTGTTTGCTGTATATTTAGTCTATGTGGTCAAGGTTAAGGAATACTGTAAACAAACTTGTTACAACATAATTCGTCCAAAGAGAGAGGTCCTACTGTGTATACATGCCATGAAATAATGTTACAAACGGTCTCACCGCTACTGGGGAATTGTTGGTAAAACAGGTCGCGTTTTGTGTTGAATATTCTCATGTGTCGCTGTATGTAGACCCTACTAGGAAATAGAAATTTAATCTACAAATTATACATTGATTGATTGGGATTTAACGGCGTTTTTAACATTTCTTCAGTCATATCACGGCGGCCAGTTCACCTACAAATGTATTTCCTGGTTTTCTCAAACCAGTACTCCTCACAACAATCTTCCCAAGCAACTGGCTGCGTTTCCACATAGACTTAGCCATTGGTGAAAGACGAATGACGCATGTCGCATTGACTTTTGTCAAACGTCGGAAAGAAATTTGGCCGAATTTGTCAACACATCCGAGTTATAACCGCAAGGTCATTATTTATTTTATTATTGAGAAGCTTCTAGCGATTTTGGGACTAAAATTATAATGTATATGTATTTGCGTTAATTTAAGACTCAACGTTCATCAACGTGTAATATAGTCCTAGATGTATCTGTTGACAAATAAACTAGAAATGTAGTCTAAATAGGTTTTTGAAAATTAACCTTGACGGTCCGGTCCCGTTTCGGAGATACAATTAAATTGCAAATACTTTACAAATACCATAATCTAAGCTGACGTGTTTTGACGCATCGAACCAGTCTTCTGTAATCAATACTTGAGTTGTCTCCGTCTGTAAAGCTTGGAGGTATAATCCGGCGTCCGGCTGGCTGTCTGCCTGAATGTGCATTCGTCCGTCCGTCATGGATTGCATGTATTGGTTAACACGTTGTTTCTGTATGGCAGATTTATTTCAAAGTGGTCACAATTATACCCGTGTGATCAGGAGAACGGCAAAGTACTAGGTACATAACTCTGGTCTGTTTTTTCAGTTATCTCCATTTTTCCTTATTTAGTTCAGCGATTGTCTCAATTAACTTTCATTGTATCAATTTCAAACTTGGTTTTTATGTAACTTATGACCTACAGATTTGCAGTGCACCATTACCATAAATTAAGCATGCTGCGTTTGGAGTGTGTATATTTTTGTCTTTCAATGTTCTCCCTTATTATATGCAACACATGCGTTCCGTGAAATTCCCTTTTTCGTTAATGAGTGCTTCCCCAAGATTTGTACTTCGTCAAATCTAATCTGTTTTTTAGGTGTAAACTCAATTTTTTCATTTCTTCGGTTATTGTCTCAATATATGTCCAATATATCAATTTAAGACTTGGTGTATAGGAAACTCAGAGCTGCAATTGTGCAGTGCAAAAGAAACATAACTCTATCATGCTTTCGATCGTCTTTCATTTATCAGCATGATTACAATATACATTGTGGATCTTTAGTGATTTCTGAACTAGAAATATTTTAATTAAGGGTAGCTGCTCGGGTTTTTTTTGTCAATCTTTTGTCCTTCGATATTTTGTTTATACAAGAAAAGGGTAAAACTTTGACAAATGAGGTATATGTTATTGGCAGGCAATATGTGTTGCTTCAAACATTTTTGGTTTGGTTTGTTTAAAGGTCATTGTTTCATTGTTTCAACAATGTTTGTCCATATGATCTATGCCATATGTTTTCAATTTACATATGCCCCCTATACCATCAGCGCTTTCAGCGCTTTGATTTCTCGTGGGACAGCTCATTTGTAGATCCTATTGCGAGGAGACGCCGGTAAAAAGCGCGTTATCTGCCTTTCGTTCAATGAAGGAACTCGATATACGCACGTGCAGCTCACAGTTTGCAATGCTTCGCATCAGAGGTGCAATAGCTATAAATTGATTGGTGAACTGGCTAACGTTAGTGTATGTACAGTTTCATTGAAAGCACTGCTGGGGTTATGTCTACCTTAATGCAAAATGGCTCTCACGTTTGGAGATGCAGTTTTGTCACACACTTTGAAAGTCAACCCAGGCAACATCGTGTACTTTAAAAACAGTCAGCCTTGAAAACTGAAGCACCATGATCAGAATCCAATGTAACCCGAATCGTAGTGTACGCATGCGTGGCAAATAGTATTACCTCATTAAATGTGTAAGCTTTGTAACAGTGCTAAAACACATTTCTTTCTTTTTTTAACATTTTGTGAAAAAAGGTCAACTATAAATGATGCGACAAAAGCCCTCTGCATCAGAAAATATATTAAAGAAAAAATGTAAACTACTGCAATAGACAACTAAAGGCTCAACGACTTTGTTGGCAGTATCCACATAGAACGTGTTTGGTTGCCGTTGAGAAGGACGGATGCAAAGGCGGGCCCTACTCCGGTTTTGGTTTGCAGCCGGATTGCACGATTCCAGCATTAAATTAACTAGTCCAACTAAAGGCCAATGTTGGTCGCTTCCATCTGGTTCATGTCAGGTTACCGGCTTAACATTGTAACTATAATAGAACGGGTACAAGGACGGGCCTAACTCCATTAAGAGTTTGCAGCCGGCTTGCCGAAACACAGTAGAATGGCAACTAGGGCAACTTAAAGCCAATGATGCGTGGTTCCACCTGGTACATGTCAGGGAGTCGGCCGATTTCTGTTACTCGATCAAATACAGCAGGTGGAGTTGTGCTTTTGATTTGCATAAAATCCTAACTTCTATTGGACTAACATCTTGGCTGAACAGCACCTCGTGGAACTCGACGTCAGTGTTCGGTGCTTCCACCTGACACATGTCAGGTTTCCGGCTTAATTCTGTAAACCGCACAGGACGGGTGCAATGTCGTGACAAATTCGTGAAAGTCCACATCTGTTTTGTTTTAGCAGCCAGCAATTTAAGTTAGTATTAGCAAAGAAAAAAACAAATTTTAAGAGGGACTTTTTTAGAATCCGAAAATGATGGCATCATATGCCCGAACTCAGCATAACAAGTTTCAATACTTTTATGTTATTCCATTCGTATGGTATGATTACGATTATATAAAGGGTTGAGTTCAGTTTATCGACAGTTCGCTATTTTCTTTATCGGCTTTTGTTTAAACTTTCCCAAAAACAACACATCTGCACTAGACCACTTCGAAAACAAACGTAGACAAATGTAGTAGATTTCTATAAAGAAAGGTATACACTTGAAAACATTGTGGAAACGGGAGGAATTACTCATCATGATCAAATCTTGTTTTTGCGACGATGTTTTCAAAAGCTGTACCCACAAATGAATCAAAAGTGAGAAAGGGTTTACCACTATCAACACGTTCACACTTAAGAGAGCCATGCTTTACGACCAGCTTATTGAGAGAGCCATGCTTAACGACCAGCATATTGAGAGGACCGTGCTTAACGACCAGCATATTGAGAGGACTAGGCTTAACGATCAGCCAATTGAGAGAGCCATGCTTTACGACCATCATATTGAGAGAGCCTTGCTTTACGACCATCATATTGAGAGAGCCATGCTTTACGACCATCCTATTGAGAGAGCCTTGCTTTACAACCAGCCTATTCAGAAGGCCATGCTTTACGACCATCATATTGAGAGAACCATGCTTTACGACCATCCTATTGAGAGAGCCTTGCTTTACGACCAGCCTATTGAGAGGGCCATGCTTTACGACCATCATATTGAGAGAGCCTTGCTTTACGACCAGCCAATTTAGAGAGTCATGCTTTACGACCATCCTATTGAGAGAGCCTTGCTTTACGACCAGCCTATTGAGAGGGCCATGCTTTACGACCATTATATTGAGAGAACCATGCTTTACGACCAACCCATTGAGAGAGCCATGCTTAACGACCATCTTATTTATTGTGCCAAGCTTAACAACCAGCCTATTGAGAGAACCAAGCTTTACGTCCATCTTATTAAGAGAGCCATGCTTTACGACAAGCATACTGAGAGAGCCATACTTTACCACCATCCTTTTGAGAGGGCCAAGCTTTACGTCCATCTTATTAAGAGAGCCAAGCTTTACGACCTACCTATTGAGAGAGCCCAGCTTTACGACTATGTAGGTCCAAATCAAAGAAAGGACACTTGTTCATAACGATGATTGACAAAAGTCGTTGCGAAACGCATCGTTCGTATTCCACGAATGGAAATTATAGTATTTTTGGGAAGGAAGCCACTTATCTAGCAATATTTGTGTGAGGAGAACAGGTCACAGAAAGTCAGAAATAACATGTTTGGTGAACGGACCGCCCGTTTATAGCGAAAATACAGTTGAACTGGAAATAAATGCAGATCAATCAATCAATTAAGATAATTGTAAAAAATATGGGCAAACAAGCCAGTACTAGGCTAGGACACATGCATCTTGGAAGAAGATAATATTATTGTACTGGTCTGAACCATGAAAGACCATATTTCTGGATTTGCAATGCAACATTTTGAGTGGCACAGTGGTTCAACTTTTGACACCGTAGATTACCCAGATTTCCGGGTACTGGAAATGTTGACGCCCTTTATATTGTCTCCCGGGTCCGTTTGATCTTGCTCAGAGACTACTTAATAACTTCAATGTAAGTAAACAAATGTTAACACTCAAATATAACACTTCTATCAATGTGGCCATGTGGCCCACTTAAATGTTTACGACTGAAAATAGTTACATGTCAGCTTTAAGAACACGCTTATAAAAGGGGGTAATTTATCATTCATGAAGATTACCAACTTTTAGCAACCTGTCAGACAAAGAACTATATGCCTACTTTCAATCTGCACACACATTCAAAACACACTTTCACCTATTCAATGCAGGCACACGTTTCAAGTCTAAATACATCGACCTAGTGTGGGTTTTTGAGGTAGATAAGACCAGATTAGACCAGAATCTATCTGATCGTGTCTGTAGTCTGTACAACATAACAAATGGACAACTTAAACGTAAAAGAAAGTATGAGAATATGATCGAAAGCTGCACGTATAAAGGACAACTTAAAGTAGGGTCTGGCTAGAACCTTTTCGAAACTGAAACAACTATTGCTGATCTTACACAACATGTATGGCCAGACAATTACCCACTTCCTGATACAGACGACGTTTTAATCATCTTTAGCAGACGACATTTGAAAACTCTGTGTAAACAATAGAAACTACTCATCATGAGCTATTTCTCCATTTCTCGCGATGTTTTCGAATATATGTAATATAGAGGGAAATATTTACCAAGATAAACATGCTTTTCCTACGATTCGTTTGAAGCAGACGAATCGGCAAAGGTCGTATAAGGTAAACTAGAAATTATATTGTATGATCAAAGTTTATAACTTATTTGTTGAACTTTCCAGATGCACTGACATCGAGTTTGTTTCTAGAGTTGCCTAGTAATTCGAAAATAATTTTTTCTTTGAGATTAACCCTCGCTGTATCAAATATATCTTCAGAAGTTCTTCAAAATACTTACTGTTACTGCAAGTATTCATTTTAATGCTTTATATAAATATGTACAACAAGGATCGCACATACTAGGTTCACTCGGTAAGCCGACAAACACTTAACAGATATCGTTCTGATAGCATACGAGGGTCGATCGGAAAGTTTTGAGACTATCTTTGTTTTTTAATGATAAGTCGGAAACAGTGAATAAAAATTCGTACATTGTATCTTAAAGTTATAATCTACTGAATGGTACAATTTGCATGCAAATAACGCAATATATACATTAAAAACAATACATAGAAAACGATATCTACAAGGTCCCCGACGTAGTAACGTCGTTTTCACGTAACGTCTAAACAATAATGCTGTTTTAACGCAGTTTCTAACTTAACTCCTTCTCAAAGAATCGCACATTTCGCATGTCTTTTCATCCACTTTTCAAATACAATCTTCTGTCAAAATCATGTGAGCTGTCGCTGCACAAATATAGCACACATTTGCAATATCCTTCACAGTCATTCGCCTATCTGTTTTAAGCGCGTTCTTTACATAATCGCAACCTTTTCATCAACCACTGACGGACGAAAAGATATGTGTTTGTACTTTGTACATGTTCTACCGTCACAGAAACTTTCATTCCATCTGTCTGCACACATATTCTCCGTTATAAGCCCTTCCAACAGCTCCTTTGTTTCCGGTGGCGTTTTCCCGAGGTTGACCCAACTTTTTAATGTAAATCCACTGTTCCTCTTTTGTTTGCGTCTGCATTATGCGCTTAGTAAATATGATTCTCTAGGTACGTGTATTTAAAATAGTACTTCCATAACACTTTCAGCGAATGATGTTATGAATCAAGTATGACGTCATGTATATTTTACAAAGTTTCGCGCGTTTTTATTATGATTGTGTGTTCAATATAGTGCAGTGCAATCGAGTAATTTAGGGTTGCGCCGGTCTTTACAACGCATGTTGCTATGGATACGAATATAAAAATATGGCTGACATCCCAATACTATAATCTGAACATAAGATTTCGAAATATAATATTCTCATACATGCTTAAGTTTCATAACGATTTGTCAAAGGAACAGGGTCAAATGGACGTTGTCTCAAAACTTTCCGAACGTCCCTCGTATGTCCCGCTTAAAACTCCATATCAGTTGAACCGCTTTCAGTGCATGGTCCGAAACATTACGATGGATATTGAAATTTAACACCAATCGGGTACCTCAGCTAAACCTCTGGAGGAATGAACAAACACTTTTTTTTTTTTTTTTTTTTTTTTTTTCCCAACTGTCACTTGACAGCCCGTTTATTTTTTTTTCATACATTTTTTTTTTTACATAGGTAACACAACTTACAGCAACTGTAAACAAATGTTAAAGAAAAAGAAAATACAGGATATTGTAAGAAACAATTCCAATTATTAGAAAGCAAATAAAAACTGCTGTTGCAGTGTTTGAAGGTATAAAGAATCCTCACTGTATTATCAATCTAGTACATAACGAAAAACAAAAAATCGCTAGAATGATGAAGTGATCGAGTGTGGCATGCGTGCGTTCGAATGTTTGTGTATATGTGTGTCTCTTATGAGTAAGTTTGATTATGTTATGTTATGTTGATTTTTAACGCCATTTTAATTTTAACATGAAAAATGTTTTGCTTAATATTATTAAAGATTGTCGTGAAATTTTTTAAGCATGGCGTCAACTGTACTTTTCCTGTTTGCTATCTTCCAAAGATAGGAGAACTCTTGTTTGAACAGTAAAAATATATTGTAGAATTTTGTTCTGTTTTCACTAAGGAAATAGGCTTTGTATATACAAAAACAAAATAGTGACAGTATGATGTTAAGTTGATGATATTTAGTCTGGCGTAGTTTATACCCTTCGATTACTGTTTGCATTGAACATATGTTTTTGTCTATTCGACATATTGCCAACAGTTTATGTAATTGTGACCAGCTGTCTGCAACTAATGGACAATGTACAAAGACATGTTCGTATGTTTCAGGTATATTACAAACGTGACAGTTAGGAGAATCTATCATTTTCCACTTGAAACGTGTTTCTCTTGATGTGAAGATTTTATGTATTAGTCGGTATTTGAATTGTTTTATTCTGTTGTCGTATATATTGTTAATGAATTCATATATAGTCGACCAGTTGGCTTTGTGATGAAGTAGTTCATTCCAATATTTATGAATGTATGGTTCATCGAACTTTTTATTTACAATAATCTGATATACTTCTTTGTTTTTTATCGAATTGAATTGCGTGTTGAATATTGTAGTTTCCAGTTTGGTTTTGACTTTTGTTTTTATTGATCTTTCCGATGTGAGTATGTTTAACCATGCCTTTGGGATACATTGCTTTAACGTATGCGTTTCGGCTATCCAATTTATCTTCAAATTCAATTTATTGTAAATTGTTTCCTCACAGACATAACCATTTTTGTTTATTATATCATTAATAAACAGTATGTTGGAATTTACCCAGTTCTTGAATATTATACATTTACGATTGAGTTTGATGAATTTATTTCCCCAAATGAGCTGTTTTCTGATATCCTCAAAAGTTTTTAGATTTATTTCATCATTATTTTTTGCTTTAATCCAAATTTCAAGTAAATTTTTGTAGTAGTCACTTATGTGTGATGTATCAATACTGCGTATAGAATCCAGATTCATGTGAAATATCAAGTAATTGTTTCCATATCTATTTAAGAAATATTTTGGGATTATTTGCCAATGGGCTTTATCATTTTGCTTTTCGATTAAGGATTTTATCCATTTTAGTTTTAGAGAAGTGATGAAGGCATCTAGGTCAATCATTCCAAGCCCACCTTTGGATTTCGGTCCTGTAATTACTGATCTTTTAATTTTTTCCCTTTTGTTGTTCCAAAGAAATTTAAAAATTAATTTGTTTATTTCTACAATTTGCTTTTTTGGGACTAATAATGACTGGAATAGAAAAACAAATTTTGGAATTATTATGCTATTTATTACTTGAATTTTGCCATAAAATGTTAATTTGTGTTTGTTCCAGTTTTCAATAATACTGTTACTCTGTTTTAATTTATTATTCCAGTTTAATTCATTGCATTCATCTACAAACACTTAACACATCATAGTTATCATCTGAACCTGTTCACGACTATTTCTAGCTGTATGCAATATATATATACGGTTAGGTTTACATGTCATGTAAATGAGGTTTTATAACATGGGGGAATGATAACACAAAAAGCCGAACTGCAAGGCGGTTCATGACTTGAAATGAATGTCAGTCTCTCCTTTACAGCATATAGTATGTATAGTTGTTTGGATAGACTGTGTAGATGTTGAAATCTTAAACATTTAAAAGAACTTTGAGTTTTTGATATGTTATGGTCTGTAAAGAAGGATGATTAAGGGGTATTGAAATTAGCATATTTCTGACGAACAGTACCCTCGAAGATGTAGCATGTCCTTATAAAATGGTGGTAATCATTTGACTTAAGAGGGACGCAGAAGAAACAACAGTCTGTCCGACAATATCTTCGTTGATAATTTTTTTGGAGATTGCTTAAACATTTCCGCTGTAGATTTACAAAAGGTTACATCCGGGACCAGATTATTCTTCGTCAAATAGTCTCATTTGACTCGATTTGCAAGCGTGTCTCTATCTGACTTCATTGATTATATGTTCTTTAGTTTACAGGCTATATTCATGCATATCGTGAGAGTATCTTAATTCGTTAACGTTTGCAAAAGATTACCTTTTGCGAAAAATGTAAGCAAGAAGTTCTTTTTTAGAAGGCACTAACCTCCCCTATCCCAAATATGGCTACCTTGATAACTAATTGAAAGTGTGACCAATAAGGTAAGCAACACATTCGTTAAATAGTCTCATTTGACTCGATTTGCAAGCGTGTCTCTATCTGACTTCATTGATTATATGTTCTTTAGTTTACAGGCTATATTCATGCATATCGTGAGAGTATCTTAATTCGTTAACGTTTGCAAAAGTTTACCTTTTGCGAAAAATGTAAGCAAGAAGTTCTTTTTTAGAAGGCACTAACCTTCCCTATCCCAAATATGGCTACCTTGATAACTAATTGAAAGTGTGACCAATAAGGTAAGCAACACATTCGTTATATATAAGTCTGTCTGTACGTCTAGACGAGTACTTGTGGGGTGCGGTGTTTTCCTAAAGCCCATCCACAAACCTTATAAAGACACTTAGATAAATATTTTTTTTATTATTATTTATAACGGGTATCTCATTTGCATATTAATGTTATTCTTTTCGTTAAAGGGAAGTTATTACGGAATGAATTGCATACTTGTGGGGTGCACCCCACAAGTACACTTCATAAGAATGTCTGTCTGTCTGTCTGTATGTTTGTATGTATGTCTCTGTCTCTGTCTCTCTCTGTCTCTCTCTGTCTGTCTGTCTTTCTCTCTCTCTCTCTCTCTCTCTCTCTCTTTATCGTTCTCTTGCTCTATATCTCTGTCTCTATCTTTCTGTCTATCTATCTCTCTCTGTCTATCTATCTCTCTCTCTCTCTTTCTCTCTCTCTCTCTTTCTCTCTCTCTCTCTCTCTCTCTCTCTCCTCTCTCTCTCTCTCTCTCTCTCTCTCTCTCTCTCTCTCTCTCTCTCTCTCTCTCTCTCTCTCTCTCTCTCTCTCTCTCTCTCTCTCGTTCTCTTGCTCTTTATCCCTTTCCCTCTCTCCCGTTCTATATATCACTCTCCCTTTCTCCCACGCTCTCCTTCTCTCCCCACATACGTCCTTTTCACTCTCTCGCTCTCCATTTCTCTCTCTCTCTCTCTCTTTTTCTCTCTCTCTCTCTCTCTCTCTCTCTCTCTCTCTCTCTCTCTCTCTCTATATCGTTCTCTTGCTCTTTATCCCTTTCCCTCTCTCCCGTTATATATATCACTCTCCCTTTCTCTCACGCTCTCCTTCTCTCCCCACATACGTCCTTTTCACTCTCTCGCTCTCCATTTCTCTCTCTCTCTCTCTCTCTCTCTCTCTCTCTCTCTTTCTCTCTCTCTCTCTCTCTCTCTCTCTCTCTCTCTCTGTCGTTCTCTTGCTCTTTATCTCTGTCCCTCTCTCCCGTTCTCTATATAGCATTCTCCCTTTCTCTCATACTCTCCTTCTGTCCCTCTACCCACATACGTCCTTTTCACTCTCTCGCTCTCCATTTCTCTCTCTCTCTCTCTCTCTCTCTCTCTCTTTCTCTCTCTCTCTCTCTCTATCTTTCTCTCTCTCTCTATCGTTCTCTTGCTCTTTATCTCTGTCCCTCTCTCCCGTTCTCTATATATCATTCTCCCTTTCTCTCACGCTCTCTACCCACATACGTCTATCTCTCTCTCTCTGTTTGTTTGTCTGTCTCTCTATATATATGTTTATTTCTCTATATATATATATCTCTCTTTCTCTAGAACTCTGTACGATGGACTTTTATCGACTGTCGAGCGTTTGTCGTAGATGGGCCGTTGTATATTAAGTAAGGGATGTCAATGCAAATGATGATTTTTCACTGATAATGTTTACCTTGAATGGTTACGTCATCAGCGACTAGTCTATAAGTCAATTTTAGAATTCACATACCTGTGGTGATTTTATTCACCTATAACAAATACGCAGCAGACGACTTTGAAACAATCTAGTTTAGTATTTGGAAGCTCTTTATATATAAAAGAGTTCTATTGAAGAGAGTTAGCACATAATGTGAAAAATGGAAGATTTCTCCTGAACAGCATTTTCTCCTTTTGACATAAAGCATGGTCAGAAACTTTCGACCTAACCATTCACGATCTTCTGATACAGACGACGTTTCACTTTTCTATTACAGACGACCATTTGAAAACTCATGCAAGTCTCCTTTTTCTCGCGAAGTATTCTATTTAAACTAGTATATAGGCTCAAATTGTCAAGATCGATCTTGCCTTTCTCACGATGTGTTTGAAACGGGAAATACTAATCGGGAAAGCTTGTGATTCAGTAGACGATCTTAGAAAATGTATGAACAACGTATAAAACTCACTGAATGTAATCAAGTGTACAATAAGGATCGATACGGTAACCCATACCTTTTCGATAAGGCAGAACATGTCAAATCACATGTCCCAGTTTGCCCGCATCTTGAGGGACAGATTACACTAAATGTATAAATTCCATCGTCAAGTTGATAACATTATAACCTGTTCATAACTAATCTCTTTCTTGCTTTTTCCTTTATATCTACATTTAGGTTTACAGCTTTGTAAATGTTATTTGATAACATGAAGGACAGATAACACTAAATGCACCCACCGTCAGGCTGATCTCGTCAAATACCCGGAATAAAACCAGTTCGTTTCTTGAAATACATGTCCGTGTGATATTATAGAGAATGTACGATTGAGTTAACATGCTTAGTAGATGTCGCTCTGGTATTGGTAAACATAAAGAGACCTTTGAGGTTTATATATTTTATGATAGGTTGAAAAGGTTTCGTTAAGGATATATCATAATTGTCATATTTCGGACAGATAGTTACATGTATATAAAAGTACAAATTTTGAGCAACAAGATTGATCTTAGAAGATGAAACATTTACTTTGAAAACAGTAGTAGTCTTCCTCCATTTGGTTTCATTCGATTGATATTTAATTAAAAAACCTAAAAATGAATTCATGTAGTGACCCCAAACCTAAATCACAGATAAGACACAGGTCAATCGAATAGAGGAAGTCTAATAATGTAATCACCGTGTGTGTTAAAAGTATTGAACCTGTTTAAACCGAGGATATTTGTGTTACCATTTAATGTTTTTTGAATTGTGTGTAAGGTAAGATAAAATATCATTTTTGTTCATTCTTATCTTGTTCAATGTCTCTTACGGTGGCAGACTCATAGACTAAAATACGACTTTTAAGTTAAGGTATTTATCAGCACTGAATTCCCACGTTTCCTGTCTGTCCGTCCCTATACCATTTTTTTATAAACAGAACCATAAGCAACCTTTATGGAAATATGCAAGTCCATGCATAGACGTGTCTGCATTAATTCTTTGGCATCGCGTAATGCCGGTTACCGACGTCTAACGAGCGACACGCATTTAAATGGTGCTCAGTTGGAGGTCGAGAGACTTTGCGACCAAAGAAGAATATCTATTTGCTGCGATGCAGACACAAGCGGTTTGACCCTTATAGCCGAATGGCGATGAGAGCGAGACGATGGCAAGATATTAACATTCAAATTACTCGAAGTCTGTGGTTTTGATTTAATATTGGCATCCGATTCACAGTATTTCATCAATATGTGATATTTTTCTTTAGGTAAAAGCCCTATACAGCCAAACGTTTTCGACCTTTAGAATACATACTTTGTGGTATAATTCTTACAATTTGACAACTTCTATTGTTTGAAAATCATTCTTCAACTTTTACTGATGTATTTTACATGTCTTTCACAAAAGTTTTGATAATCAGAATAATCTATAAAAGCATACCAGATAAACAGATACATTGAGTTAGCCATGTCTAATGTCTGTTCATTGGGATGCATATGTTGTAAAAGGAATCGACATAGAATACAATTATTGAATAGCACATCCCAAAATCAGCCCCGACTCTGCTCATGGTCGGTCCTATTTCTTGTCTATGTCTTTATTTGTTGACATAAAACCCCAACCTTACTACAATGTTAGTCAACAACGTATTTTGTTATAAAATATCAGCACTTTTAAAAGGGGAATGTGTAAAGAACATACTAAAGGATATACATTTATATTATTCCAATTTCTTTTCAAAATCTGAAGTCTTAAACGTTTAGAATAATAAAGATTTTGTTGACGAAACATTTTTAAAATGAGAAATGTCTTTTGTAAACTATAAATGTCGTAATTGAATTGGGGTTTTCATTATGTTAAAACAGTCACAAACTGAAAACAAATAAAAGTTCCTGACCTACCCTCGCTCTCGGCTATAGTGACACCAATTAACATAAAAGTGTCATGTCAAATATAACATTTTAGCTCACCTGAGAAAGAAAAACTAAATGTGATCACCATGTGCACATTATCCGTCCGTAGTGCATTGTCCGAGGCGCAACGTCCGACGTCAAGATTTACCTTTTGAACTCTCTACAGGCCGCACACCTCACCCTATCTTATTAACGTCCACTAAATATCGGTCAACTTGAAAACTTGTTAAGATGAAGTTAAAAACTAGGTCATTAGTTTATAAATTAGAAAATTCTCATGAAAAATATAAAGGCTACAATGTTCATGACAGTTCACCAGAACATTATTTTTACTTTTCTTCTCGGTCAAGTTAAAAACTGAGTTACATGAGGTCAAATACTATGGCACTGTGGCAAATTTGAGGGAAACCCTTTGAGCACTCTAGAGTCAATATTCATTAAAGTTCCGAATATTCCCTTCCATAGAATCTCAGTCAAGTTTGAAACTGAGCTTTATGGGGTCATATACTATGTCACCAGGTCAACAACATTAGCGGGGAAAATTGTGAATACTCCCGATACCCCCATGTTCATACAATCTTAATGAAAGTTCTTCAGAATATTCATCTACAAAAAAAAAAAAAAACGGTCAAGTTCGAATCTGATTCATGATTAGATTGGTCAAACAGTATCTTACCAATTCAAATATATTACAAACCTTTTATAATACTCTACAGTCCATATCATTCAATTATTTTTCATGAAGGTTTATCGGAACATTTGTCATTTTCAAATCTCTGTCAAGTGAGAACGTCAATTGGAAAAGGTACAAGTTGAAACTTTTAATTATGTAGGCTTAGACCAACCTGTACATATGCTCCATCTAATCATAATATACACAAATTGAACCGAATTAAACAAACTTATATCAGTAATATTTGAACAGTGAACATCTTGATCAGACTCATCTTGAACTACACTTTTTACCAAAATTAAATTGCACCTTTAAGTTTCGGAACCAGATGTCCCGGGTTTGATCTCCAGTCGCGTCTTGATGGAGTGTCCTTGAGCAAGGCACTTTTCCTAGCCTAGTACTGGATTGTTTAACCAGGGATCATGCATAAGTGAACTGTCGCCGTGGTGTCACTAACATAATGTTGAAAACGTCGTAAAAACCCAATTAAACAAAAACAAAAAATAAATTGCACCTTTGATAAAAGTCATAACGACAAGCATCATTCGTCTTTGACCAATGGGCCAACAGTCTATGTGGAAAAGTGTCCACTTGCTTGGAAAGTATGTTGTGTGGAGAAGCGACAATTCTCATCCGATATTCATGAAAGAACATGTATACCTTTTACATGAGGGTAACGTTTGAAACTGGGTAACGAGGGACCATAAACTAGGACAAATATTAAGGAATTATTGTGAACACTCTATATGTCAGATTCCTCATCCATTCTCATGATATTACATCAGAAAATTGATCGTTATTAAATCTTACTCATGTTTGAAACTGGTATATGTTGAATATAAGACTAAGTCACTAGGTTTTTTAGAAACAAACATTGTGAATACTCTAGACCTTATTTTCTTTATCTAACTATCATGTAAATTAATCAGAACATTCAATTTTACGAATTCTCTGACTGAAAATTGGGTCACATAGAGTTGAAAACAAGGTGACTATAGTTTGAAATTAAGACACATCTTGTGAACACTCTAAAGGTCACCTTTGTCATTCAATTTTCATGACAGCTGATCATAATATTAGTTTCCATGACATTTCATCAAATGTGAAACTTCATCAGAACATTCGTCACCTTCAAATCTCTTTCTAGTAAGCCCGCCTATAACAAAAGGTACACATTGGAATTTTGAACACTGTAGGTTCAGATCAACATGTACATCTGCACCGTCTAATCATAATCTTATGGACATGTAAATAATATTTGAATTTTGAGTATATTTATCAGAGTATGCACAGACTGATCAGAAACTACACTATCTACAAAAGTCAACTTGTATCATCGACGAATGAAGATTCGCACATTTAAGTATCGGGAATGCAAATACAAAAAAATACAATAATTTGAAAAATTATCTTTTTCCTTTGTTTAGGTCAGTTTCGGCTGGTTCATGCTTCTGATAAAAATCGCACAGTTAGTCATACTCATTAGACAAAAAACTACACATTATCGCCGGACTGTATAAGAAAAACATATATGGAGCGATGAAAGATTGGAGCGAATCAAGGAGCATTGAGGATACATTTTTCCATGGACGGGTTCATAAAATATTATAACATGTCGGATAACATTATTTCAGAATGAACAAACTACATGTTTAACGATTGTATTAAGCATTCGTTATTATTTTCCATTTCAGGAAGAGGTAGTAAACTACGCATGCGTACAACATAATCATGGCTTCTGGATCCCAATCTCTGCATAAAGGATCTGACGACATATACAACCAAGACTGTGACGTTTGTCTTTCGAATGGTAAAACATCGGAGGCCATTTCCTACTGTAACAAATGCTGTGAGCACCTCTGTCAATCATGCGATATGGCGCACAGAGGGTCTAAGGCGACAAAAGACCATACACTACTGACGGGGAGTAAGATACCATCAGGATCCACAAGGGTAAAGCCAACGTTACCATTTATGTTCTGTGATACACACAAAACAACGTTACTCGATATCTACTGTACCACTCACGATGAGGTCATTTGTCCGGCCTGTAAAGTGACGAGCCATAAAAAATGTAATACAGGCGATGTCTGCCGGCACAGTGCGAAAATTGATGTTGGAAGGGAGATTAAAAAAGTCGCTAATCGACTGATAGACTTGACACATAGATATGACAACCTTACAAAGAACAGACACACTGATAAATCAACCTTGATGTCTCAGATACATAAAAGCCTCAGCGACATGCAACAATTCCGCAAGGATATGAATCACAAGCTGGATAAACTTCAAAGGAAATTGTTTTCAGAAATCCGACAATTTGAAGAAACGAATAAAAAAGAGATCGATGGTCACGTGACGTTAGCCGGTGACATTTTACACCAAATAGGGGATCTGGACAAATCGATGTCTGAATGTGAGAACAGGCGCGAAAATGACGTAATGTTTGTCGGAATGAAGAAAGCGTCTTCACGTGCAAGTGAATATAGTCATATTGTTGGTAAAATCGAGAAAGACATTTACCCAATAGACATTCGTTTTCAACCCAATGCCGTCTTATCTGACATGATCCAGCAGTTACAATCAATGGGAACTGTCGCTTACAACCAACCAATTCATTCCGTTCCAAACCAGACATCTGTACTGAACATTTCTGTGAAGGAGAAACGGGCCATAGATGGGATGTCAAATGGAGTATGGGGATGTACATTTATGCCTGACGGACATGTCGTACTCTCATGTGGTGATGATGGTCTTAAATTGTTTGACGAAAAATTCCTTTTCAAGACCCAGTTATCCCGTTATTCAGTAGACGTGTCTACTATCAATGACACGGACGTCATAGTTACACAAGGTAGTCACAAACAACTCCAGCGGGTAAGAATATTCCCGGGGATGAAGGTGAAGAAAACATTGAAAATGGATAGATATTGTTCCGGTGTAGATGTGTATGGTGACGAGATCTACGTTAATTGTCATGATAATCCCGGTAATGGTGAAGTACGAGTACTAAACATGGACGGTATAGTACAGAGAATTTTGGGAGTGGATAAAGGTAAATATATATTTACAAGGCCTTCACGTGTTAAAGTTAACAGAGGCGGGAATAAGATATACGTCTCTGATTTTGACACTAACAATGTAACATGTTTGAACAATCAAGGTCAAGTGATATACCGATACTCTGACACAAATTTGAAGTCTCCCGGTGGAATGTATGTGGATGAAGAAGATAACCTGTTAGTGTGTGCAGTGGATTCTAAAAATGTACATATGATCCGAGATGATGGTAGAAAAGAGAAGATAGTGTTGTCAGAGAAGGACGAGATCCATGATCCAATGTATGTATCGTTCAGACCCAGTAATGGTTGCCTAGTGGTTGGTTTACATATGAACGCTAAAACTGATCAAAAGCTGATCATATTCAGTACAAGATAAACTCATGAGTGTCTCGGATAGCCATTTCATTTTGTCTTATAACAAGCCTTTATGACTTTAAAGAAAAATCGTTTCCTTTTTGTCTACGTACTAAGTACAACGCTTAGAAAACAAATGACAATTTTTTTTTCTTTCTATAATTGAAATAATTACAGAAAAGTAGAAATTGTCAATAATTTGAATTACCTTCCTTTCCAACATTGTTGACAATTCCCATTTGCTTGTGTTATATTAGCCTAGATGGATGATAGCCGGCCCCGTAATAATGTATAAAATGTGTATTCGAGTCAGAATTCTGCAGTCGACATTCAGAAGTTTTGAAAAGTATTTGTAGTTAAGATCGAACTATGTATTTTACTTGTATTTGTAGTTAAGATCTAACTATGTATTTTACTTGTATTTGATTTGTCGGCGTCTTCTGTTCACTTAGTCAAAATGGCATGGGAAGTTTTG
This sequence comes from Serripes groenlandicus, assembly GCA_031761405.1. Taxonomy (NCBI): domain Eukaryota; kingdom Metazoa; phylum Mollusca; class Bivalvia; order Cardiida; family Cardiidae; genus Serripes; species Serripes groenlandicus. The sequence continues at coordinate 3,213,093 of JASEVX010000012.1, read as the reverse complement.
TCCATTGGATCTCTTGTCCGGCTTCCGTTCTTCAGACGTGCCTATGACGTTGTGTACGCCTATAAATTGTATAGGAAATATCCTGGTTGAGACTGATCTGGATCTTCACTTATCACAAAGTCCATTTCTATTTCAATCTAGAAACTATTCCAATAGACTATATGTATTATCTGTTTAGAAGTCAAGGTAACTCTGCACAATTACTCTGTAAATTATATTTAATTATTTGCTTAAATGCAATTACTTGAAATATTTATATTTAATAATATCTATGTGTTACGGCAATTATGTAGTTAATACTGTAAAATAAGCTTTTTATATAAAATACTGTCATTTGTTACTGTTACTTGAAATTTTCATTTTACTAAACTGTTATTAACCAATATCTTTTAATTTTATATTTAAGTGAGTATAATTAATTGTTCAAATTGTTACAGATTTGTGCGCTTCAGACAACATTTGGTTGAGTCGCACATAAAAACAGTAAATATTATGATGAGCCATATCGTACCCGTAGTCTCATCACACACCAACCACGGCCTTCTCTGTTAGCGTACAATTAGACAAGTCACGGATATAATTTCGAAAAGAAAACTGTAGCTCCACCTGTAACTTTCATGATTACCCTTTATGCAAAACATGTTCGCATCATTCTGATCAGGTTCTACACGTTTTCCCATTTAATCAATAGACCATTTCAGCTGCATATGGTATGAAATAAAAACAATGACCACACTGTAGGAATGTACGGGTTGGGTCCTTATATCCTGTGTCGTGGATCTTATTAGTTGGTGTAACAACACATAACGTAAGTGGAAATGATACCTTTATCAGGACATACTTTCTCGATCTTATTAGTTGGTGTATCAACATATAACGTAGGTGGAAATGATACCTTCATCAGGACATACTTTCTCGATCTTAGTAGTTGGTGTAACAACACATAACGTAAGTGGAAATGATACCTTCATCAGGACATACTTTCTCGATCTTATTAGTTGGTGTAACATCACATAACGTAAGTGGAAATGATACCTTCATCAGGACATACTTTCTCGATCTTATTAGTTGTCGTAACAACACATAACGTAAGTGGAAATGATACCTTCATCAGGACATACTTTCTCGATCATATACGACCATAAACAGTGATTAGACCATAGGTAATAACATGTTCGTCTAAGCCCTCACTGTAGGCTTGAAAGAAAAGACGAATTAGTTAGTTCATTTAAAATATATTTAATCCCATACTTCACATAAATACTGTAAGAACAATTTAAGGACTTTAACACGTATCCAAGTATTAACAGGCCCATCTGTCCTCATTGTTCGCCTTTAAGCCAATACGTGTTTGTTTGTTAATACATTTTACAGAAACTAACATCATAACACACATGCATATCTACATACGTAAGCACATGTTTTAACATGCTCGTCTGGATTCTCATTGTGTTTTAAGATTTTGTTTGTTCACTATATAGAAACTAACATCACAAGACATATGTATGCATATGTATACATACAGTACGAACAATTTGGACTTTAGTAGTATTAACAGGCTTATCTGAATCCTTACTATTCTCTTTTGAATCTGTATGTGTTTGTTAGTTAGTTCATTGCACAGAAACTAACCCCGTAAAACCCATATATAAAGTATAGATATGTTCATTGTCGGTGTTTTGTTATATTCCTTATATAGTCTGTGCTATATACTTTTGTATATGTTTGTGTTATATTTTTGATACATGTTCTACTGAATAATGCTTAATAAATAGTGTATGCTTACAATTTTGATATACTTTATTTGTTAAACGTACTCTCTTGAAGACATGACATGTCTCAAGTTGTATTTACACAATTTCCTTCAAAGCGTGTCGTTGTATACTTTAAATAAGGAGTAGTTGATTACAACAACGTTGTGTCCAATGTACTAATCCTAGAGGGGAAAATGGACAACTCGTTACCCGAGTTATAACCGCTAACTAATACCCACGGCAGACACTATTCTAATACTGATTCGTATCAGGAACAGCTTGAATTAAAAACTAGGGCTCATCACTACAGATATACTCTGTTTAGTCATGTTTTTCGAGGCGAGCACTCTAACCACTACCCCACCCATATAGAAGTTATTTTACAAACTAATTCGAACCAGGAACCATTTGAACAAGATGTCTGAAGTCACAAACCTATTTGAAATAACTGTTCAGTTACAAAAGCTCTACATTACAGATAATTTATGTCGTTGTCATCGCTCTCGAGGAGAGCACTCGAACCACTACCCGACCGAGATAATACTCTTGAACAAGAGGTCCGAATTCTGCCTTACAAATAATTTATGTAGTTGTAATCTCTCTCGAGGTGGTCACTCTAGCCGCTACCCCACCGAGATAATACTCTTGAACAAGAGGTCCGAACTCTACCTTACATGTAATTTATGTAGTTGTCATCTCTCTTGAGGTGGGCAATCTAACCGCTACCCCATCGAGATAGTTCTTATTTCACAAACTAATTCGAACCAGGAACCATTTGGACATGAGGTCTGAAGTCACAAACTAATCTGAAACAACTATTCAGTTACAAGAATCACAAGCGATTTAATTACGATATTTTTCAAGGCCAGTATCATTGAAGCCATACGCAAACAGTTCGTTTACAGAAATAAACTGTTCGTGAATATAATAAAAGGTTAAATACCCATGACAGGTGAGGTTAAGATGACTGGACTGTGTCCTGGAAAGATCTGTTGGCGCGGTTTAGTTTTGTTAAACTTATTTATTTTTCAACGATTGCGAAACAAGCTTTCAGCTAAAATTAAAATCAAGCTCGATGTCTGTTTCCTAGAGACTTAACAAGTACTCGCGCCCGTCTGTGTGGACAAATCCAAAAGCAGAACACACTTATCACGGGATTCGAACACGGAACCTCTAGTAAGAGAGGTCGACGCTCTACCTATGCGCGGTTTAAACGTCCAGAGTGTCATTGATCACGCGTGCAAACATTTCATAAGTTATTTATTTTGTATAGCTCATCAAAGTTGTTTTGTTGTCTACTTGGCTGATTGTTTATCAACTTGGCTACATTCTTAAATGGACATTCTAGCCAGTTCGTGAAAAGATGACACTAGCCATAATGACGTTTGGCAATCATCGAAATGAATGTTTGCCGAACCAGTATTTGAAAGCACGACCCCTGATTCCTAATCGCTAATCCATATAGCATGTCCCATGTTGCGGTGGACCGTCTCTTTGGTATAGTGTTAGACAGTCCGCCTCGGTGCGGAAGGTCGCAGATTCGATCCAAGACAGGGTCACACCAAAGACTTTACATATGGTAGAAATGGCTTTCCCTCCTTGGCATTCAGTAATCCGGGGTTAGCATTACTACTGATTCGCTGGTATATGGATCAAGAGTACTGGTAACCTAAGTAAACCAGGAAACGCGATATGCATGAACACTTGTTGAACTCCATACCAAACAAAGAACCACAAAACATACAACTTGCGGTACATTTGCAGCTGTGCATTTTCTTATTGAGAAGATAACTAGTCGCTGTGCCAGCCCTCGTTAATGTATGCATGCCCCAGTATAATCCGGAGTGAGAGTATAGTTTTAAGTTTAATATGTTAAGATGTCTTAACCCTTTGTCACATACAAGAAATCTGCAGCAGACGAATATATAGGCATAACTATCAAAATGTTATGTTAATAGAATTTTAATTATTGAATAAAAGTGAAAACATTGTGACAAAATGAAAAAAATGCTCATTATGGGAAATTCCTCCTTTTGTCAAAACGTTTCAAAAGTCGCCTGCTACAGATGCGTCAAAATGTGTTCACATTTAAGAATGGGTTAATTCGACTGTTTATATATGCTTGCATTTGATAGAAATACGTAAAATCCGATAACAATTAAGCAAGCCGGTAGGCGCCATGGGATTCACCTTGGTGAATTTCGCGATTGGTTCCTGTACACTGCATTTCCTCTCATTGTGCTTTACAATTGTTAAAGTTTTATTAGATTCCATCTAGTATTTTTAAAGTTATTCTACGCACGAAAAAAAGTAAGAAAGGGAAATAACTCTGTAATCAGCTAAATTAGAGGTTCTTGTACACTACACTTCGTCTTATTGTACTCCAACATTGTATGAAGTTTTATCAAATTCCATTTCGTAGTTATTAAGTTATTCTCCATACAAGAAAGGGCAATAAGTCTGTAATTAGCTTAATTAGATTTATGGGTCTTGTACACTGAACTTCCTCTCAATGTGTTGTATCATCGTATGAAGTTTTATTCAATATCATCATGTAGTTTTAAAGTTGTTCTACGCACAAGGAAAAGTAACAAAAAGCTATAACTCTTTAATTAGCTGAATTAGAGTTATGGTTCTTGTACAATGCACTTCCTTTCAATGTTTTGTATCATCTCGTAGTTATTAAGTTATTCTGCGGACAAGAAAAAGTAACAAAGGGCAATAACTCTGTAGTTAGGTAAAATAGATACCCTATCTTTGAAAGGCTACCATTTAGAAACAAAGGCCAAAATCAAAAATCGTAATAGATACGTTTTTTCTAAATATCTCGAAGTATCTATTACCGAAGTTTCAGCTCTCCACATTCAAAACTGTAGGAGAAGATAGTAAAATGGTTTGGGCTGTGGTACGTCGCTTTACAAATGTTTGGACACACACACACACATACGTGTTTACACATGAAACCCACAACATGTGACATAACACCAGACAATGACTACAGTGCTTTCAAGAGGTTAAAGAGGAAAAATAAACGCATTTTAAGGTAAAATTGACATACAGAAACGTATCTGGGGGTCCAAAACGTATGAATTCTTTACTCTAAAATTGCACCTGCAAACCACTACAGTGTCACATGTCATGTGTCAACCTGACGCACAACGGAAACCGATGTCATGCGACCCACTACCAGTTCTAAACACACGTGCGCCGTGTCTAGGATGTTGGCTCTTAATTTATCTGTGCAGTCTCACCAGTGTCTTCACTTTTGGCCAGAATGTTATATAGACATTAAACCTTTCCCACATACAACACATCTGTAGTGAGCAATTTCTCCCTTTGTAAAAATGTTTTCAAAAGTCCTTTGCTGAAGAGGCATAAGATTAATCGGAAGAATGATTCCACGTTGGAGTGTCAATAAGGCCCCAAGTCGCCTGACGCGGTTCATATTAAAATAGAAATAGACTGTGTGTGCCTTGGCACGAGAAAGTCTGTTATAAATTATTATTATAACTGTGACGTTCGGTAATCAGGATCAATCTTAGAAACGTCTCATAAATTTAGCGTAGAGTCCGTCGATTGTCTGTTTTGAACGTAAACTGTCTGGTCGAACTGTGCGTCTTCACAGGCTAATTTGAACCTTTGTAGAGGATCGATTTGCTTTCTTTAGGATGGAGTGTTTTGACAGTGTTGTGCATTATATGCACTTTAAAATAATTAAGCCTTTGTAAAACACCGAAATGATTTCAATGGGTTGGCTTTGGGGGCGTATTAAACCCGTATCATTATTTGTATTAACTAGAGATCTTTTCGTAGAAATCGTTTATTTTAGGTAGGTTCATTGAAAAGAAAAATATTTTAACCTTTTCCCACTTACAACTTATCAGCAGTAGACGAATGGCGGACATTAGCCCCTCCGGACATTATCCCATTCGTCAAAAAGTGCATAGGCGGACATAAGCCCCTTTACATGTGGCGTTTTTTTGTTATCCACTTCACCTTATTGATGAACGCGGACATTATCCCCTTCGTATACGGACATTATTCCCTTCACAGGATTGTGATATTAATAAAGAACATCTATTTAATCTGAACTGGATTAACCCTTTTCCTTTCCCACATCCCCGATACCCAAGACGACACTGACTACATCAAGGCAATAGTATCGAAAGTCCCTACTCTAATCAGTGACAAAAGTAGAAAAGTTTGTGAGTAAAGGAGATATTGCTAGTTTTGAGCAATAACTCCTTCTGTCTCAATATTTTCTTAAGTCATCTGCTGAAAGCGTTTTGAGTTTTTTTTACTCGCAAAGAACATTTTCGAATGGTAAAGACAAAAACATGAGAGAGAACAACAACATCTAATCACATTTTAACAATATACTTTATTTTCAAATATGAATTACAGATTGAGAAACAAGTATGTTTCTTCGAATAAGCATAATAAATAGCACATACTATTAAATAAACACAGAGAAAGAACACAGCTTTCACTTCATTTATCTATACATTAACACATTCTTAAGTTACTTCGTAAGTCTAAATAGGGTGAGTGTATAAAATTTAATTGAACAACCATGGTCTACTGTTAGAACCAATAGTGTTTAAGAATTGTTTAATGACCTTCTGTCTTGTATAGGTAATTATAGGCAAACTGTTAAACACACAAATTTCTGACTAAATATTTATAATGAAAATCCAATAATTGTTCAATTAAGAAAATATATAATTTGATTATTATCGAGTAATTATAGGCAAACTGTTGGTGGGGCTAATGTCCGCTATGTGAAGTTGCTTATGTCCGTCATCTCATAAATGATGAAGGGGATATTGTCCGCTATGTGAAGGGGCTAATGTCCACTATGTGAAGGGGCTAATGCCCACTATGTGAAGGGGCTTATGTCCTCTGCAACAAACGACTTTTGAAATAATTGTGACAAAAGGTGAAATTGCTCATAATGAGATTAATTTTCTCCATTTACGGTTTTATCCCCTTCCCTTTATGAGCCTCTGCAACAACGACTTTTGAAATAATTGTGGAAAAGGTAGCAAAAGGTGAAATTGCTCATAATGAGCTTAATGTTCTTCATTAAAGGTTTTAGCCCTTTCACACATACTAGTATATACCCTTTATGAGCCTCTGCAACAAACGACTTTTGAAATAATTGTGACAAAAGGTGAAATTGCTCATAATGAGATTAATTTTCTCCATTTACGGTTTTATTCCTTTCCCTTTATGAGCCTCTGCAACAACGACTTTTGAAATAATTGTGGAAAAGGTAGCAAAAGGTGAAATTGCTCATAATGAGCTTAATGTTCTTCATTAAAGGTTTTAGCCCTTTCACACATACGAGTATATACCCTTTATGAGCCTCTGCAACAAACGACTTTTGAAATAATTGTGGCCAAAGGTGAAATTGCTCATAATGAGATTAATTTTCTCCATTTACGGTTTTATCCCTTTCCCTTTATGAGCCTCTGCAACAACGACTTTTAAAATAATTGTGGAAAAGGTAGCAAAAGGTGAAATTGCTCATAATGAGCTTAATGTTCTTCATCAAAGGTTTTAGCCCTTTCACACATACGAGTATATACCCTTTATGAGCCTCTGCAACAAACGACTTTTGAAATAATTATGACAAAAGGTTAAATTGCTCATAATGAGATTAATTTTCTCCATTTACGGTTTTATCCCTTTCCCTTTATGAGCCTCTGCAACAACGACTTTTGAAATAATTGTGGAAAAGGTAGCAAAAGGTGAAATTGCTCATAATGAGCTTCATTAAAGGTTTTAGCCCTTTCACACATACGAGTATATACCCTGTATGAGCCTCTGCAACAAACGACTTTTGAAATAATTGTGGCAAAAGGTGAAATTGCTCATAATGAGATTAATTTTCTCCATTTGCGGTTTTATCCCTTTCCCTTTATGAGCCTCTGCAACAACGACTTTTGAAATAATTGTGGAAAAGGTAGCAAAAGGTGAAATTGCTCATAATGAGCTTAATGTTCTTCATTAAAAGTATTAGCCCTTTCACACATACGAGTATATACCCTTTATGAGCCTCTGCAACAAACGACTTTTGAAATAAATGTTGCAAAAGGTGAAATTGCTCATAATGAGATTAATTTTCTTCATTTACGGTTTTATCCCTTTCCTTTTATGAGCCTCTGCAACAACGACTTTTGAAATAATTGTGGAAAAGGTAGCAAAAGGTGAAATTGCTCATAATGAGCTTAATGTTCTTCATTAAAGGTTTTAGCCCTTTCACACATACGAGTATATACCCTTTATGAGCCTCTGCAACAAACGACTTTTGAAATAATTGTGGCAAAAGGTGAAATTGCTCATAATGAGATTAATTTTCTCCATTTACGGTTTTATCCCTTTCCCTTTATGAGCCTCTGCAACAACGACTTTTGAAATAATTGTGGAAAAGGTAGCAAAAGGTGAAATTGCTCATAATGAGCTTCATTAAAGATTTTAGCCCTTTCACACATACGAGTATATACCCTTTATAAGCCTCTGCAACAAACGACTTTTGAAATAATTATGGCAAAAGGTGAAATTGCTCATAATGAGATTAATTTTCTCCATTTACGGTTTTATCCCTTTCCCTTTATGAGCCTCTGCAACAACGACTTTTGAAATAATTGTGGAAAAGGTAGCAAAAGGTGAAATTGCTCATAATGGGCTTAATGTTCTTCATTAAAGGTTTTAGCCCTTTCACACATACGAGTATATACCCTTTATGAGCCTCTGCAACAAACGACTTTTGAAATAATTGTGGCAAAAGGTGAAATTGCTCATAATGAGATTAATTTTCTCCATTTACGGTTTTATCCCTTTCCCTTTATGAGCCTCTGCAACAACGACTTTTGAAATAATTGTGGAAAAGGTAGCAAAAGGTGAAATTGCTCATAATGAGCTTCATTAAAGGTTTTAGCCCTTTCACACATACGAGTATATACCCTGTATGAGCCTCTGCAACAAACGACTTTTGAAATAATTGTGGCAAAAGGTGAAATTGCTCATAATGAGATTAATTTTCTCCATTTACGGTTTTATCCCTTTCCCTTTATGAGCCTCTGCAACAACGACTTTTGAAATAATTGTGGAAAAGGTAGCAAAAGGTGAAATTGCTCATAATGAGCTTCATTAAAGATTTTAGCCCTTTCACACATACGAGTATATACCCTTTATGAGCCTCTGCAACAAACGACTTTTGAAATAATTATGGCAAAAGGTGAAATTGCTCATAATGAGATTAATTTTCTCCATTTACGGTTTTATCCCTTTCCCTTTATGAGCCTCTGCAACAACGACTTTTGAAATAATTGTGGAAAAGGTAGCAAAAGGTGAAATTGCTCATAATGGGCTTAATGTTCTTCATTAAAGGTTTTAGCCCTTTCACACATACGAGTATATACCCTTTATGAGCCTCTGCAACAAACGACTTTTGAAATAATTGTGGCAAAAGGTGAAATTGCTCATAATGAGATTAATTTTCTCCATTTACGGTTTTATCCCTTTCCCTTTATGAGCCTCTGCAACAACGACTTTTGAAATAATTGTGGAAAAGGTAGCAAAAGGTGAAATTGCTCATAATGAGCTTCATTAAAGGTTTTAGCCCTTTCACACATACGAGTATATACCCTGTATGAGCCTCTGCAACAAACGACTTTTGAAATAATTGTGGCAAAAGGTGAAATTGCTCATAATGAGATTAATTTTCTCCATTTACGGTTTTATCCCTTTCCCTTTAGGAGCCTCTGCAACAACGACTTTTGAAATAATTGTGGAAAAGGTAGCAAAAGGTGAAATTGCTCATAATGAGCTTAATGTTCTTCATTAAAAGTTTTAGCCCTTTCACACATACGAGTATATACCCTTTATGAGCCTCTGCAACAAACGACTTTTGAAATAATTGTTGCAAAAGGTGAAATTGCTCATAATGAGATTAATTTTCTCCATTTACGGTTTTATCCCTTTCCTTTTATCAGCCTCTGCAACAACGACTTTTGAAATAATTGTAGAAAAGGTAGCAAAAGGTGAAATTGCTCATAATGAGCTTCATTAATGGTTTTAGCCCTATCACACATACGAGTATATACCTTTTATGAGCCTCTGCAACAAACGACTTTTGAAATAATTGTGGTAAAAGGTGAAATTGCTCATAATGAGCTTCATTAAAGGTTTTAGCCCTTTCACACATACGAGTATATACCCTTTATGAGCCTCTGCAACAAACGACTTTTGAAATAATTATGGCAAAAGGTGAAATTGCTCATAATGAGATTAATTTTCTCTATTTACGGTTTTATCCCTTTCCCTTTATGAGCCTCTGCAACAACGACTTTTGAAATAATTGTGGAAAAGGTAGCAAAAGGTGAAATTGCTCATAATGAGCTTAATGTTCTTCATTAAAGGTTTTAGCCCTTTCACACATACGAGTATATACCCTTTATGAGCCTCTGCAACAAACGACTTTTGAAATAATTGTGGCTAAAGGTGAAATTGCTCATAATGAGATTAATTTTCTCCATTTACGGTTTTATCCCTTTCCCTTTATGAGCCTCTGCAACAACGACTTTTGAAATAATTGTGGAAAAGGTAGCAAAAGGTGAAATTGCTCATAATGAGCTTCATTAAAGATTTTAGCCCTTTCACACATACGAGTATATACCCTTTATGAGCCTCTGCAACAAACGACTTTTGAAATAATTGTGGCAAAAGGTGAAATTGCTCATAATGAGATTAATTTTCTCCATTTACGGTTTTATCCCTTTCCCTTTATGAGCCTCTGCAACAACGACTTTTGAAATAATTGTGGAAAAGGTAGCAAAAGGTGAAATTGCTCATAATGAGCTTAATGTTCTTCATTAAAAGTTTTAGCCCTTTCACACATACGAGTATATACCCTTTATGAGCCTCTGCAACAAACGACTTTTGAAATAATTGTTGCAAAAGGTGAAATTGCTCATAATGAGATTAATTTTCTCCATTTACGGTTTTATCCCTTTCCCTTTATCAGCCTCTGCAACAACGACTTTTGAAATAATTGTGGAAAAGGTAGCAAAAGGTGAAATTGCTCATAATGAGCTTCATTAATGGTTTTAGCCCTATCACACATACGAGTATATACCTTTTATGAGCCTCTGCAACAAACGACTTTTGAAATAATTGTGGTAAAAGGTGAAATTGCTCATAATGAGCTTCATTAAAGATTTTAGCCCTTTCACACATACGAGTATATACCCTTTATGAGCCTCTGCAACAAACGACTTTTGAAATAATTGTGGCAAAAGGTGAAATTGCTCATAATGAGATTAATTTTCTCCATTTACGGTTTTATCCCTTTCCCTTTATGAGCCTCTGCAACAACGACTTTTGAAATAATTGTGGAAAAGGTAGCAAAAGGTGAAATTGCTCATAATGGGCTTAATGTTCTTCATTAAAGGTTTTAGCCCTTTCACACATACGAGTATATACCCTTTATGAGCCTCTGCAACAAACGACTTTTGAAATAATTGTGGCAAAAGGTGAAATTGCTCATAATGAGATTAATTTTCTCCATTTACGGTTTTATCCCTTTCCCTTTATGAGCCTCTGCAACAACGACTTTTGAAATAATTGTGGAAAAGGTAGCAAAAGGTGAAATTGCTCATAATGAGCTTCATTAAAGGTTTTAGCCCTTTCACACATACGAGTATATACCCTGTATGAGCCTCTGCAACAAACGACTTTTGAAATAATTGTGGCAAAAGGTGAAATTGCTCATAATGAGATTAATTTTCTCCATTTACGGTTTTATCCCTTTCCCTTTATGAGCCTCTGCAACAACGACTTTTGAAATAATTGTGGAAAAGGTAGCAAAAGGTGAAATTGCTCATAATGAGCTTCATTAAAGATTTTAGCCCATCACACATACGAGTATATACCCTTTATGAGCCTCTGCAACAAACGACTTTTGAAATAATTATGGCAAAAGGTGAAATTGCTCATAATGAGATTAATTTTCTCCATTTACGGTTTTATCCCTTTCCCTTTATGAGCCTCTGCAACAACGACTTTTGAAATAATTGTGGAAAAGGTAGCAAAAGGTGAAATTGCTCATAATGAGCTTAATGTTCTTCATTAAAAGTTTTAGCCCTTTCACACATACGAGTATATACCCTTTATGAGCCTCTGCAACAAACGACTTTTGAAATAATTGTGGCAAAAGGTGAAATTGCTCATAATGAGATTAATTTTCTCCATTTACGGTTTTATCCCTTTCCCTTTATGAGCCTCTGCAACAACGACTTTTGAAATAATTGTGGAAAAGGTAGCAAAAGGTGAAATTGCTCATAATGAGCTTCATTAATGGTTTTAGCCCTATCACACATACGAGTATATACCTTTTATGAGCCTCTGCAACAAACGACTTTTGAAATAATTGTGGTAAAAGGTGAAATTGCTCATAATGAGCTTCATTAAAGATTTTAGCCCTTTCACACATACGAGTATATACCCTTTATGAGCCTCTGCAACAAACGACTTTTGAAATAATTGTGGCAAAAGGTGAAATTGCTCATAATGAGATTAATTTTCTCCATTTACGGTTTTATCCCTTTCCCTTTATGAGCCTCTGCAACAACGACTTTTGAAATAATTGTGGAAAAGGTAGCAAAAGGTGAAATTGCTCATAATGGGCTTAATGTTCTTCATTAAAGGTTTTAGCCCTTTCACACATACGAGTATATACCCTTTATGAGCCTCTGCAACAAACGACTTTTGAAATAATTGTGGCAAAAGGTGAAATTGCTCATAATGAGATTAATTTTCTCCATTTACGGTTTTATCCCTTTCCCTTTATGAGCCTCTGCAACAACGACTTTTGAAATAATTGTGGAAAAGGTAGCAAAAAGTTAAATTGCTCATAATGAGCTTCATTAAAGGTTTTAGCCCTTTCACACATACGAGTATATACCCTGTATGAGCCTCTGCAACAAACGACTTTTGAAATAATTGTGGCAAAAGGTGAAATTGCTCATAATGAGATTAATTTTCTCCATTTACGGTTTTATCCCTTTCCCTTTATGAGCCTCTGCAACAACGACTTTTGAAATAATTGTGGAAAAGGTAGCAAAAGGTGAAATTGCTCATAATGAGCTTCATTAAAGATTTTAGCCCTTTCACACATACGAGTATATACCCTTTATGAGCCTCTGCAACAAACGACTTTTGAAATAATTATGGCAAAAGGTGAAATTGCTCATAATGAGATTAATTTTCTCCATTTACGGTTTTATCCCTTTCCCTTTATGAGCCTCTGCAACAACGACTTTTGAAATAATTGTGGAAAAGGTAGCAAAAGGTGAAATTGCTCATAATGGGCTTAATGTTCTTCATTAAAGGTTTTAGCCCTTTCACACATACGAGTATATACCCTTTATGAGCCTCTGCAACAAACGACTTTTGAAATAATTGTGGCAAAAGGTGAAATTGCTCATAATGAGATTAATTTTCTCCATTTACGGTTTTATCCCTTTCCCTTTATGAGCCTCTGCAACAACGACTTTTGAAATAATTGTGGAAAAGGTAGCAAAAGGTGAAATTGCTCATAATGAGCTTCATTAAAGGTTTTAGCCCTTTCACACATACGAGTATATACCCTGTATGAGCCTCTGCAACAAACGACTTTTGAAATAATTGTGGCAAAAGGTGAAATTGCTCATAATGAGATTAATTTTCTCCATTTACGGTTTTATCCCTTTCCCTTTAGGAGCCTCTGCAACAACGACTTTTGAAATAATTGTGGAAAAGGTAACAAAAGGTGAAATTGCTCATAATGAGCTTAATGTTCTTCATTAAAAGTTTTAGCCCTTTCACACATACGAGTATATACCCTTTATGAGCCTCTGCAACAAACGACTTTTGAAATAATTGTTGCAAAAGGTGAAATTGCTCATAATGAGATTAATTTTCTCCATTTACGGTTTTATCCCTTTCCCTTTATCAGCCTCTGCAACAACGACTTTTGAAATAATTGTGGAAAAGGTAGCAAAAGGTGAAATTGCTCATAATGAGCTTCATTAATGGTTTTAGCCCTATCACACATAGGAGTATATACCTTTTATGAGCCTCTGCAACAAACGACTTTTGAAATAATTGTGGTAAAAGGTGAAATTGCTCATAATGAGCTTCATTAAAGGTTTTAGCCCTTTCACACATACGAGTATATACCCTTTATGAGCCTCTGCAACAAACGACTTTTGAAATAATTATGGCAAAAGGTGAAATTGCTCATAATGAGATTAATTTTCTCTATTTACGGTTTTATCCCTTTCCCTTTATGAGCCTCTGCAACAACGACTTTTGAAATAATTGTGGAAAAGGTAGCAAAAGGTGAAATTGCTCATAATGAGCTTAATGTTCTTCATTAAAGGTTTTAGCCCTTTCACACATACGAGTATATACCCTTTATGAGCCTCTGCAACAACGACTTTTGAAATAATTGTGGCAAAAGGTGAAATTGCTCATAATGAGATTAATTTTCTCCATTTACGGTTTTATCCCTTTCCCTTTATGAGCCTCTGCAACAACGACTTTTGAAATAATTGTGGAAAAGGTAGCAAAAGGTGAAATTGCTCATAATGAGCTTCATTAAAGATTTTAGCCCTTTCACACATACGAGTATATACCCTTTATGAGCCTCTGCAACAAACGACTTTTGAAATAATTGTGGCAAAAGGTGAAATTGCTCATAATGAGATTAATTTTCTCCATTTACGGTTTTATCCCTTTCCCTTTATGAGCCTCTGCAACAACGACTTTTGAAATAATTGTGGAAAAGGTAGCAAAAGGTGAAATTGCTCATAATGAGCTTAATGTTCTTCATTAAAAGTTTTAGCCCTTTCACACATACGAGTATATACCCTTTATGAGCCTCTGCAACAAACGACTTTGAAATAATTGTTGCAAAAGGTGAAATTGCTCATAATGAGATTAATTTTCTCCATTTACGGTTTTATCCCTTTCCCTTTATCAGCCTCTGCAACAACGACTTTTGAAATAATTGTGGAAAAGGTAGCAAAAGGTGAAATTGCTCATAATGAGCTTCATTAATGGTTTTAGCCCTATCACACATACGAGTATATACCTTTTATGAGCCTCTGCAACAAACGACTTTTGAAATAATTGTGTAAAGGTGAAATTGCTCATAATGAGCTTCATTAAAGATTTTAGCCCTTTCACACATACGAGTATATACCCTTTATGAGCCTCTGCAACAAACGACTTTTGAAATAATTGTGGCAAAGGTGAAATTGCTCATAATGAGATTAATTTTCTCCATTTACGGTTTTATCCCTTTCCCTTTATGAGCCTCTGCAACAACGACTTTTGAAATAATTGTGGAAAAGGTAGCAAAAGGTGAAATTGCTCATAATGAGCTTAATGTTCTTCATTAAAAGTTTTAGCCCTTTCACACATACGAGTATATACCCTTTATGAGCCTCTGCAACAAACGACTTTTGAAATAATTGTTGCAAAAGGTGAAATTGCTCATAATGAGATTAATTTTCTCCATTTACGGTTTTATCCCTTTCCCTTTATCAGCCTCTGCAACAACGACTTTTGAAATAATTGTGGAAAAGGTAGCAAAAGGTGAAATTGCTCATAATGAGCTTCATTAATGGTTTTAGCCCTATCACACATACGAGTATATACCTTTTATGAGCCTCTGCAACAAACGACTTTTGAAATAATTGTGTTAAAAGGTGAAATTGCTCATAATGAGCTTCATTAAAGGTTTTAGCCCTTTCACACATACGAGTATATACCCTTTATGAGCCTCTGCCAACAAACGACTTTTGAAATAATTATGGCAAAAGGTGAAATTGCTCATAATGAGATTAATTTTCTCTATTTACGGTTTTATCCCTTTCCCTTTATGAGCCTCTGCAACAACGACTTTTGAAATAATTGTGGAGAAAAGGTAGCAAAAGGTAAAATTGCTCATAATGAGCTTAATGTTCTTCATTAAAGGTTTAGCCCTTTCACACATACGAGTATATACCCCTTTATGAGCCTCTGCAACAAACGACTTTTGAAATAATTGTGGCAAAAGGTGAAATTGCTCATAATGAGATTAATTTTCTCCATTTACGGTTTTATCCCTTTCCCTTTATGAGCCTCTGCAACAACGACTTTTGAAATATTTTCCGGGCAAAACTATGGAGACTCTATATATATATATATGTAAATAGAAGAATGATTATTGAATGAAGTTGAAG
>JASEVX010000012.1:3040656-3196863 GCA_031761405.1 Serripes groenlandicus | reverse complement strand
GAGAGAGAGAGAGAGAGAGAGAGAGAGAGAGAGAGAGAGAGAGAGAGAGAGAGAGAGAGAGAGAGAGAGAGAGAGAGAGAGAGATTTTTTAAGCACTTTCCTGCTTTGCTGTTGCTGGAGTCCTATAATTTGAAATTCTAAGAAAAAGGTCAACTATCAACCTTAGTGGCACCTCTCTTCCTAAACTTGTTTTACGTATATTCCCAGATTTGCTTTACTTTGACGTATCTACTCAGACTTCCTTCACTTTAACGTATCTTCTCAGACTTGCTTTACTTTATCGTATCTTCTCAGACTTGCTTTACTTTATCGTATCTTCCCAGACTTGCATTACTTCATCGTATCTTCTCAGACTACCTTTGTGTAAACTTCTCGTCCTTGACTTGCTTTACTTTAACGTATCTTCCCAGACTTGCTTGCATTTTACATCTCTTCACAGACTTGCTTGCATTTTACATCTCTTCACAGACTTGCTTGCATTTTACATCTCTTCACAGACTTGCTTGCATTTTACATCTCTTCACAGACTTGCTTGCATTTTACGTCTCTTCCAAGACTTGCTTGCATTTTACGTCTCTTCCAAGACTTGCTTGCATTTTACGTCTCTTCACAGACTTGCTTTACTTTATCATATCTTCCCAGACTTGCATTACTTCATCGTATCTTCTCAGACTACCTTTGTGTAAACTTCTCGTCCTTGACTTGCTTGCATTTTACATCTCTTCACAGACTTGCTTGCATTTTACATCTCTGCACAGACTTGCTTGCATTTTACGTCTCTTCACATACTTGCTTGCATTTTACATCTCTTCACAGACTTGCTTGCATTTTACGTCTCTTCCAAGACTTGCTTGCATTTTATGTCTCTTCACAGACTTGCTTGCATTTTACATCTCTTCACAGACTTGCTTAACGTGTCTTCTCAGACTTGCTTGCATTTTACGTCTCTTCCCAGACTTGCTTGCATTTTACATCTCTTCCCAGACTTGCTTGCATTTTACGTCTCTTCACAGACTTGCTTGCATTTTACATCTCTTCACAGACTTGCTTGCATTTTACGTCTCTTCACAGACTTGCTTGCATTTTACATCTCTTCACAGACTTGCTTGCATTTTACGTCTCTTCCCAGACTTGCTTGCATTTTACATCTCTTCACAGACTTGCTTGCATTTTACGTCTCTTCACAGACTTGCTTGCATTTTACATCTCTTCACATATGAAAAACTACATGTCAAATTTTTGAAATATGTGCTAGGCGTTCATAAAAAAGCAACACATTCAGCTGTTATGGGTGAACTAGGAAGATACCCAATGTATATTGATGTTCTTTGTAATTCGGTAAAATATTTCAAACGCTTAAATTCAGATCATGTAAGCACACTGTTAAAGAATGCATTTAAAGAAAGTAATAACTTGCACAGTATTAGCAAGAAAAGTTGGACCTCTAGTACATACTTTCTGTTAGAATATCTTAATTTACCTATTTCTTGTTTACAAAGCTCTAAGTTAGAACAAATTGTAAAACAAAAACTTGTTGAGAAATACAAACAGGAATGGTCAACAACAATAAATAATTGTGGTTCTAATAATGTAGGCAAATTACGTACGTACGCTTTATTTAAAAATAGACTCTGTAGAGAACCTTATTTAAATGTTATAAAAGATAAAAATATCAGAAAATGTTTCTCAAATTTCAGAATTAGTTCACATAAATTAGAAATAGAAATGGGCCGCTATAAAAAAGTGGACCTTAACTTAAGGACATGTAAACTTTGCAAGTCAGGATCAATAGAAGACGAAAAACATTTTGTCACAGAATGTCCATCTTTTGCTAGTGAAAGAAATGAACTCTTTAAAACAATGTCGCAATTTTCAATTACATTATAATATATATTATTATTTTATAATTTGTATGCCAGTGATGGCCCATGATTGGAAAAATAAAATTATTCTATTCTATTCTATTCTATTCTATTCACAGACTTGCTTGCATTTTACGTCTCTTCCCAGACTTGCTTGCATTTTACGTCTCTTCACAGACTTGCTTGCATTTTACATCTCTTCACAGACTTGCTTAACGTGTCTTCTCAGACTTGGCTTAATTTTACGTATCTTCAAAGACTTTCTAGATAAGTTAACGTCTCTTCACAGACTTGCTCTAAGTTTACGTCTCTTCCCATACTTGCTTTCATTTTACGTATCTTCCAAGACTTGCTTTACTGTAATGTCTCTTTCCAGACTTGCTTTACTGTAATGTCTCTTTCCAGACTTGCTTTACTGTAATGTCTCTTTCCAGACTTGCTTTAAGTTAACGTCTCTTCCAAGACTTGCTCTACGTTTACGTCTCTTCCCAGAATTTGCTTATTTTAAAGTGCACATCTTTTCTTAGACTGCTTTTCCTTTCAAACGCACATCTTTTCGAAGAATTGCTTTACTTATCAAAATGCATGCCTTCACCGAGATCTCCTATAACTTTGAAAACTCACAACTAAGACATGCTTTACTTTTAAACGAATTATATACTTTATTTTACAGATTCATTATAATGATAAAGGGGGAAATATAAGAATATAATGATTATTGTTAAGATGTGATGCATCTATAACCACTTGCAGGCTCGACCTGGACTTCATATTAAAAATTAAAAAAAAACACACCGATATACTTCATCTTAGACTTGCTTTAATGCTACGTCTCTTTCAAGATTTTACATTAAAGTCGCTTCGCTGACTTGCTTTCTTTAACAGGTCCATTCCGAGACTGACGTTATCTTTACATCTCTTCCTAGACTTGCTTGGTTTTTAATTCTTACATCTCTTCCTAGACTTGCTTGGTTTTTAATTCTTACATGTCTTCCTAGACTTGCTTGGTTTTTAATTCTTACATCTCTTCCTATACTTGCTTCCATATTTTAAAAAAAAACAGGTCTTCTTCGACTTGCTTACATGTTATTCTAAATGACCCTCTTTTTAACTTGCTTCGTTCACAAGTTTTTAAATAACAAATTGCTTACCTAGATTAACCTGGATCTCGCTGACTTCATAAAGACGTTAGTAAGTTTACGTTACGTTTGCTTTATATACCTGCGGAGTATAACGCGGACCGTGTCGAAAGCACCTATGACGTCACGTACAAAAACAATAAATAACTTCCGGTTTTAATGGATCTGTGTTTGTTTGTGTTATATTTTATTGCAAATGATCTTGGTAAAAAACGACTAAATAATTTACAATTGAACTTAGAACATCTTTCGAACGATATTCTTTTCCACAACTGTAATGAAGTTGGTCAATCATTTATTATCTTTAATTCTGTGTTTCAGTTTCATTTCCCGTCAAAGGAGCCTACAAGAGTTGCTGCAAGATGCAATTGGCGCGGGAATAAGCATGTTATGGCTGAAGAAATACTGTTTTATTCGAAAAACACGAAACCTGCTTTTAAATATATGATATAAATATATGATGACAATATTTTTTTTTTTAGTTAAATACGTAAAACGAAAACAAAAATACCTTTTCCCCAACGTGTTGTCCTCGATCTCCCAAAATTATTGTAAACATTTGCCTGCGCATGCACGTCCTTTTCCCCCTTAATATATTCTTAAAATCGCAATAACTATAAATAGCACAATAACTTCGCATTTATGAAAATATTCCCATTTTCCTAATGTAACGGGAACGGGTAATTGGTATATGTATAAATATCACTTCTACATCCTTGCTGTGGAAGCCGGCGTTTATAGCGAAGTTGGTAGAGTGGTTGTGTCAAATTAAGCAACGTTTATCGCGGTTAGTACCTGGATGGGTGACCCGCGATGGCTTAACACCGGGACACGTTACAAATGGTGACAGTGTTCACTAATCTTTATCTTCAATTGCAAATTCGAACGAGAACCAGTCTAGTGACGAACTGCTACGGATATATCCGAGAGCTGACGGTAAAATACGGCGCATGCGCGATCAACACGGTGCATGCGCAAGCCAGTGATAGGTTTTCCCCCAATGTATGCACTGGTGCTGATGCACCCGCGCAATAATGGAACTGTAATAACAGAGTTAAAATAATGACATTGTGGCAAAATGCGAATTTGACCGATTTTAGCTATTTCTCATTTTGCCATATTATTTTCTGCAAAAATGCGCATGTTAGAGGAAAAGGCTAAACTAAGAGTTATGATTTCTACCCAATCTCATGTTTGTTATCCTTGTGACACCTACAATGAATGTAATTACAATACAATGTGTACAGTTGCAATAAAAAGTGTGCACTTATTCGTAAAATATCAACATACATATTTACATACAATTATTACAAAGAGTTGTTAACATACAGTATTTTGACATGTAAATGAAAATCTGCATTTTCTCCATGGGCTTACGCTGCATTTCTTCGGACCACGCCCGCCAATACGACGTATGAAAATCAACCGTCGGAGCGTTTGCTATCTATGGCAATTACCAATAAATTGCATTATTGTAAAATCGTTCTTTGATCCTAATTGTTCCCAAGAGACTTCAATGATGAGTGTACGTCTTGATGACAAACAAAAAATATCTTGATCAGACTGAGCATACTCCCTATCTATCATACAGTCGCTGTACTCCATTGCTTACAAGAAATGATGTAAATATAAGTGTAACAGTTACCTTGCTCATACATTTACATGAAATGATGGTTAGATCTGTATGGCACTTGCCTTGCTCATACATTTACATGAAATGATGGTTAGATCTGTATGGCACTTGTCGTGCTCATACATTTACATGAAATGATGGTTAGATATGTATGGCAATTGCCTTGCTCATACATTTACATGAAATGATGGTTAGATCTGTATGGCACTTGTCATGCTCATACATTTACATGAAATGATGGTTAGATATGTATGGCACTTGTCGTGCTCATACATTTACATGAAATGATGGTTAATTCTGTATGGCACTTGTCGTGCTCATATGTTTACATGAAATGATGGTTAGATATGTATGGCACTTGTCGTGCTCATACATTTACATGAAATGATGGCAAGATCTGTATGGCAGTTGCCGTGCTCATACGTTTACATGAAATGATGGTTAGATATGTATGGCACTTGTCGTGCTCATACATTTACATGAAATGATGGTTATATATGTATGGCACTTGTCGTGCTCATACATTTACATGAAATGATGGCAAGATCTGTATGGCAGTTGCCGTGCGCATACGTTTACATGAAATGATGGTTAGATATGTATGGCACTTGTCGTGCTCATACATTTACATGAAATGATGGTTAGATCTGTATGGCACTTGTCGTGCTCATACGTTTACATGAAATGATGGTTAGATATGTATGGCACTTGTCGTGCTCATACATTTACATGAAATGATGTCAATATCTGTATGGCAGTTGCCGTGCTCATACGTTTACATGAAATGATGGTTAGATATGTATGGCACTTGTCGTGCTCATACATTTACATGAAATGATGGTTAGATATGTATGGCACTTGTCGTGCTTATACATTTACATGAAATGATGGCAAGATCTGTATGGCAGTTGCCGTGCTCATACGTTTACATGAAATGATGGTTACATCTGTATGGCACTTGTCGTGCTCATACATTTACATGAAATGATGGTTAGATCTGTATGGCACTTGTCGTGCTCATACGTTTACATGAAATGATGGTTAGATATGTATGGCACTTGTCGTGCTCATACATTTACATGAAATGATGGCAAGATCTGTATGGCAGTTGCCGTGCTCATACGTTTACATGAAATGATGGTTAGATATGTATGGCACTTGTCGTGCTCATACATTTACATGAAATGATGGTTAGATATGTATGGCACTTGTCGTGGCTCATACGTTTACATGAAATGATGGTTAGATCTGTATGGCAGTTGCCGTGCTCATACGTTTACATGAAATGATGGTTATATCTGTATGGCAGTTGTCGTGCTCATACATTTACATGAAATGATGGTTAGAGCTGTATGGCAGTTCCTATACTCATATCTTTAAAAAAAATGATGGTAAGATATGACGTGCTCATACGTTTACATGAAATGATGGTTATAGCTGTATGGCAGTTGCTGTACTCCTATTGTTACAAGACATTATGGTAATATCTTCATTGCAGTTGCTGTACTCCTGCTTTCACATGAAATGTTGGTAAGATATGTATGACAGTTGTTGTACTCCTACTTTTACAAGACATTATAGTAAGATCTGTATGACAGTTGCCATCTCATTTTTTCACATTAAATAATAGTAAGATCTGTATGACAGTTCTTGTACTCCTATTTATACAAAAAATCTTTACAAGAAATTATGCTAAGATATGTATGACAGTTGCTGTACTCCTATTTTTACAAGACATGGTGGTAAGATCTGTATGACAATTGCTGTGTTCCTATTTTTAAATAAAATGATCGTAAGGGAGACATGTAGACTAAATCACTATATTTAATCAACTCCCTTTGGTTTTCATATTGTTCTATGAGTCGTGACAAGTAAAATAACAAGGAAAGACCAAATGTTACCTAATTACACAAGTACTTTATAAAAAGTACCAGTTCAAATTAAACGTTGATATGCTATTCAGGATGGAGCGCCCATTGAACATGTTGTAGCAATCAAAGGGCTTTAGAGACAACCGTTCTGTGGTCCAACAGTTTTAAACTTTAAAACTCCGGCAGCAGTGCGCTTCATTATTTATATATTGATTCCAAGAATCAAGTTGCATGGCCAGCAATATAGTTTACGAAAATCAGTTGTAGGAGAGGTGACCAATCGTTTAGCCATTGTTGGTTTATGCCAGAGGTACTAATTGACTACAGTACGCCGGGTGCAAGACTTGTCCCGTCAGTGTCATTATTGCCTAATCTACATTTAAAATGTATTCGACATCTAAGACATATAATGATTGACCTATTACAGCAGTCGAACGATTTGTTAACCCTCTCATATTATTGGACACTAAGATTTTTAATTTCTTTAATATATATACATAAAATGAAAACGGGTCCACCTCACGATAGCCATGTTTCTCAATGGATCGGCATAGTTTTATAAATATTATTACACAGTTACCTAAGAAATATTTGAGCCATACTATTTTCAAATCGGACCAATGTGATCACAAAAGCTCACATTGAGGTGTGATTGAATATTAAGAGAGATATTGTTTTATTAACATCATTTAAACTAGATGGTTGTTTTATTAAAAAAATATATATATGTCTCCCCCATTGCAGTTTGTAAATGATTGCAATACTGAAACAGAACATTTAAATAAAACTGATTTGGAGAAGTCAAATGAAATAATTAAATTTCATTAATAAGTGTGAAATGTGTTTACAAAATGATAACTGAATGTACTCAAGAGAGGGGCATTCAAACAGTTCAACGAAATATAGTCATATAACCTATAACCTATAATTGCGGCGATTTCTTTCAAAATTCTTTAAACGGTTCAATTATTATTGAATGAACATATATTCATATGACATTTGACCGCTAATTGCGACCCTGGCCTTGAACCAAAGCGGTTGTATATACTATGCAACTTGTCTCATTATGGTGAACATTTGGGGCGAGTTATTTCAAAATCCTTCTAACAGTTCAAAAGTTAATGATCGGACAGAAAATATAGTCGTATGACCTACATACCATGACAATGAACTAAAGTGATTTTAACATGCACTCTGCACATCATCTCGATATGGTGGCCATTTATTTCAAAATCCTTCAAACGGTTAAAAAGTTATTGAATGGACACGAAAAATAGTCATATGACATTTGACCTCTTCTTGCGACTTTGACCTTGAACCAAAGTGGTTGTAACATGCGCTCTGTAAATCGTCTCAGTATGGTGAACATTTGTGGCGATCTTTTTTTAATAGCCTACAAGCGGTTCAAAAGCTATTGAACAGACACACAATATAATCATATGACCTTTGACCTGTACTTGCGACCTTGACCTTGAACAAAAGTGGTTGTAACATACACACTGCACATCGTCTCAGCATGGTACACATTTGTGGCGATTTATTTCATAAAACTTTAAGCGGTACAAAAGTTATTGAATTGACACGAAATACATTCATATGACATTTGACCTCTTATTGCAACTTTGACCTTGAACCAAAGTGGTTGTAACATGCACTCTGCAAATAGTCACATTATTGTTAACATTTGTGGCGATTTATTTTTAAAATCGTTCAGGCTTAAAAGTTATTGAGTGGACATGAAATATAGTCATATGACTTTTTATCTCTATTTATGACCTTGACCTTGAACCAAAGTGATTGTTACATGCGCTCAGCAAATGTCTCACAATGGTGAACATATGTGGCGATTTATTTTAAAATTATTCCTTTTGTTTTAAAAGATTGGACACAATTCTCAACAGACAGACAAGACAGAACAAAAACAATATGTCTCCTCCTTAAATGGGGAAAACATATTTAACTCCTTATCTAGGCCTCTATACTGCCTCAGTGGTGTAGTGATAAGAGTGTCTGGTCATATGAAAGATTTTAACAATTGTAATAACAGGTTTGGGAGGTGAAAATTGTTTTTTTTTCTTTCGGTTGCCATGGGAAAAAAACAAAAACACATGGATAAAAAAAGTTGGAAGAATTCTGGTGAGGACATTGAAAGGATTGTTTCGGTGAAGTTTCATCCCAATTGACCCACAGGTTACAGAGGGGAAGATGTTGAGGCACAGACAGACAATTTGCCATGCATAAGCTTGACTGACTTTCAGCCAGTGGAGCCAAAAATTGTTCAAAGCAGCATTTAACACTAAAAACAATCAATCAATCTCTGATTTTATTTATATCAGTCTTTGTTGAAATTAAACAAACTTTGAAAAGTAACTCATTCAGAGGCTACATCCGAGAAAATTACGCCATGTTCACAACAGTTTCTGTTATGTCACCAGGAAAATTACGCCATGTTCACAACAGTTTCTGTTATGTCACCAGGAAAATTACGCCATGTTTACAACAGTTTCTGTTATCTCACTGAGAAAATTACGCCATGTTCACAACAGTTTCTGTTATGTCACCAGGAAAATTACGCCATGTTCACAACAGTTTCTGTTATGTCACCAGGAAAATTACGTCATGCTCACAACAGTTTCTGTTATCTCACTGAGAAAATTACGCCATGTTTACAACAGTTTCTGTTATCTCACTGAGAAAATTACGCCATGTTTACAACAGTTTCTGTTATCTCACTGAGAAAATTACGCCATGTTCACAACAGTTTCTGTTATCTCACCGTGAAAATTACGCCATGTTCACAACAGTTTCTGTTATCTCACCGTGAAAATTACGCCATGTTCACAAGAGTTTCTGTTATCTCACCGTGAAAATTACGCCATGTTCACAACAGTTTCTGTTATCTCACCGTGAAAAATACGCCATGTTCACAACAGTTTCTGTTATCTCACCGTGAAAATTACGCCATGTTCATAACAGTTTATGTTATCTCACCAGGAAAAGCACACTAATTCGTTATCCCTTGGGCGACTGAACAGTACACGGCTAAGAAATGGAGGTTGACCTTGACCATTTCAGCATTACCGCGTGTGTAGGAATCAAATCCAGGCTGGATGTTTAGAAATGTATCAGCTAAAGGTTGATTTTCACATATTGACATACTATGAGCCCATTCATGGGGTTAGCTTTTGTGAACAGTGAAGATCTAGACCAACCTCTGCATCTGCAAAGTCTGTTAAGCTCTACACTGTTTACATATTTACTTTACCCTTTCCCACATACAACAAATCTGCAGCAGACGACTTTGATAACAGGTAGACAAAAAGATGGAAACTCTATATAAATGAAAGAACATTATTGAATAATGTGAAAACATTGTGGCAAAAGGAGAAATAGCTCATAATCTAATGAGTGCTTTTTCCGCAATGTTTTGAAAAGTCATCTGCTGCAGAGGTGTCAGAAAGCTTCTATATGTGGGAAAGGGTTAAGTTTAATCTAAGAAGTTTCTGTCAACTTATGTATATTTTGATAACACGAAGTAGATGTACAGGCTGAACTAAACCAACAATGTTTACAAATGCAAACATGTACCTTTTCCCATGGACAGACTCAAATTAGTTTTATGATATCAGGGCTAAACAGTTTAATGATATCAGGGCTATAAACAGTTTTATGATATCAGGGTTATAAACAGTTTTATGATATCAGGGCTATACACAGTTATATGATGTCAGGGCTATACACAGTGTCATGATATCAGGGCTATACACAGTTTTATGATATCAGGGCTATAAACAGTTTTATGATATCAGGGCTATACACAGTTTTATGATATCAGGGCTATACACAGTTTTATGATATCAGGGCTATACACAGTTTTATGATATCAGGGCTATACACAGTTTTATGATATCAGGGCTATAAACAGTTTTATGATATCATGGTTATAAACAGTTGTATGATATCAGGGCTATAAACAGTTATATGATATCAGAACTATAAACAGTGTTATGATATCAGGGCTATACACAGTTTTATGATATCAGGGCTATAAACAGTTTTATGATATCAGGGCTATACACAGTTTTATGATATCAGGGATAAACAGTGTCATGATATCAGGGCTATAAACAGTTTTATGATATGAGGGCTATACACAGTTTTATGATATCAGTGCTATAAACAGTTTTATGATATCAGTGCTATAAACAGTTTTATGATATCAGGGCTATAAACAGTTTTATGATATCAGGGCTATAAACAGTTGTATGATATCAGGGCTATAAACAGTGTTATGATATCAGGGCTATAAACAGTTTTATGATATCAGGGCTATAAACAGTGTTATGATATCAGGGCTATAAACAGTTTTATGATATCAGGGCTATAAACAGTGTTATGATATCAGGGCTATAAACAGTTTTATGATATCAGGGCTATAAACAGTGTTATGATGTCAGGGCTATAAACAGTGTTATGATATCAGGGCTATAAACAGTTATATGATATCAGGGCTATAAACAGTTTTATGATATCATGGCTATAAACAGTTTTATGATATCAGGGCTATAAACAGTGTTATGATATCAGGGCTATAAAGAGTTTTATGATATCATGGCTAAACAGTGTTATGATATCAGGGCTAAACAGTTTAATAATATCAGGGCTATAAACGGTTTTATGATATCAGGGCAATAAACAGTTTTATGATATCAGGGCTATAAACAGTGTTATGATATCAGGGCTAAACAGTTTTATGATATCATGGCTAAACAGTTTTATGATATCAGGGCTGAACAGTTTAATGATATCAGGGCTATAAACAATGTTATGATATCAGGGCTAAACAGTTCTATGATATCATGGCTAAACAGTTTTATGATATCAGGGCTGAACAGTTTAATGATATCAGGGCTATAAACAGTTTTATGATATCAGGGCTAAACAGTTTTATGATATCAGGGCTATAAACAGTTTAATGATATCAGGGCTATAAACAGTTTTATGGGGTCAGGGCTTAACAGTTTTATGATATCAGGGCTATAAACAGTTTAATGATATCAGGGCTAAACAGTTTTATGATATCAGGGTTATAAACAGTTTTATGATATCAGGGTTATAAACAGTTTTATGATATCAGGGCTATACACAGTTTTATGATGTCAGGGCTATGAACAGTTTTATGATATCAGGGTTATCAACAGTTTCATGATATCATGGCTATAAACAGTTTTATGATATCAGGGCAATAAACAGTGTTATGATATCATGGCTATAAACAGTTTTATGATATCAGGGCTATAAACAGTGTTATGATGTCAGGGCTATAAACAGTGTTATGATATCAGGGCTATAAACAGTTTTATGATATCAGGGCTATAAACAGTTTTTATGATATCAGGGCTATAAACAGTTATATGATATCAGGGCTATAAAGAGTTTTATGATATCATGGCTAAACAGTGTTATGATATCAGGGCTAAACAGTTTAATAATATCAGGGCTATAAACGGTTTTATGATATCAGGGCAATAAACAGTTTTATGATATCAGGGCTATAAACAGTGTTATGATATCAGGGCTAAATAGTTTTATGATATCATGGCTAAACAGTTTTATGATATCAGGGCTGAACAGTGTTATGATATCAGGGATAAACAGTTTTATGATATCATGGCTAAACAGTTTTATGATATCAGGGCTGAACAGTTTAATGATATCAGGGCTATAAACAGTTTTATGATATCAGGGCTAAACAGTTTTATGATATCAGGGCTATAAACAGTTTAATGATATCAGGGCTATAAACAGTTTTATGGGGTCAGGGCTAAACAGTTTTATGATATCAGGGCTATAAACAGTTTAATGATATCAGGGCTAAACAGTTTTATGATATCAAGGTTATAAACAGTTTTATGATATCAGGGTTATAAACAGTTTTATGATATCAGGGCTATACACAGTTTTATGATGTCAGGGCTATGAACAGTTTTATGATATCAGGGTTATAAACAGTTTCATGATATCAGGGCTATAAACAGTTTTATGATATCAGGGCAATAAACAGTTTTATGATATAAGAGATATAAAAAGTTTTATGATATCAAGGCTATAAACAGTCTTATGATATCAGGGCTATAAACAGTTTAATGATATCAGGGCTATACACAGTTTTATGATATCAGGGTTATATACAGTTTTATGATATCAGGGCTATACACAGTTTTATGATATCAGGGCTATAAACAGTTTTATGATATCAGGGCTATACACAGTTTTATGATATCAGGGCTATACACAGTTTTATGATATCAGGGCTATAAACAGTTTTATGATATCAGGGCAATAAACAGTGTTATGATATCAGGACTATACACAGTTTTATGATATCAGGGCTATACACAGTTTTATGATATCAGGGCTATACACAGTTTTATGATATCAGGGCTATACACAGTTTTATGATATCAGGGTTATGCGCAGTTTTATGATATCAGGGCTATACACAGTTTTATGATATCAGGGCTATACACAGTTTTATGATATCAGGGCTATACACAGTTTTATGATATCAGGGCTATACACAGTTTTATGATATCAGGGCTATAAACAGTTTTATGATATCAGGGCTATAAACAGTTTTATGATATCATGGCTAAACAGTGTAATGATATCAGGGCTATACAGTGTTATGATATCAGGGCTATAAATAGTTTTATGATATGAGGGCTATAAACAGTTATATGATATCAGGGCTATAAACAGTTATATGATGTCAGGGCTATAAACAGTTTTATGATATCATGGCTAAACAGTGTTATAATATCAGGGCTATACAGTGTTATGATATCAGGGCTATACAGTGTTATGATATCAGGGCTATAAACAGTTTTATGATATCAGGGCTATAAACAGTTATATGATATCAGGGCTATAAACAGTTTTATTATATCAGGGCTATAAACACTTATATGATGTCAGGGCTATAAACAGTTATATGATGTCAGGGCTATAAACAGTTATATGATATCAGGGCTATACACAGTTATATGATGTCAGGGCTATACACAGTTATATGATATCAGGGCTATACACAGTTTTATGATATCAGGGCTATAAACAGTTATATGATATCAGGGCTATAAACAGTTATATGATGTCATGGCTATACACAGTTTTATGATATCAGGGCTATAAACAGTTTTATGATATCAGGGATATAAACAGTTTTATGATATCAGGGCTATAAACAGTTATATGATGTCAGGGCTATAAACAGTTTTATGATATCAGGGCTATAAACAGTTTTATGATATCAGGGCTATACACAGTTTTATGATATCAGGGCTATACACAGTTTTATGATATCAGGGCTATAAACAGTTTTATGATATCAGGGCTATAAACAGTTTTATGATATCAGGGTTATAAACAGTTTTATGATATCAGGGCTATAAACAGTATCATGATATCAGGGCTATAAACAGTTTTATGATATCAGGGCTATAAACAGTATCATGATATCAGGGCTATAAACAGTTTTATGATATCAGGGTTATAAACAGTTTTATGATATCAGGGTTATAAACAGTTTTATGATACCAGGGTTATAAACAGTTTTATGATATCAGGGCTATAAACAGTTATATGATATCAGGGCTATAAACAGTATCATGATATCAGGGCTATAAACAGTTTTATGATATCAGGGTTATAAACAGTTTTATGATATCAGGGTTATAAACAGTTTTATGATATCAGGGTTATAAACAGTTTTATGATATCAGGGTTATAGTTTTATGATATCAGGGTTATAAACAGTTTTATGATATCAGGGTTATAAACAGTTTTATGATATCAGGGTTATAAACAGTTATATGATATCAGGGCTATAAACAGTATCATGATATGAGGGCTATAAACAGTTTTATGATATCAGGGTTATAAACAGTTTTATGATATCAGGATTATAAACAGTTTTATGATATCAGGGTTATAAACAGTTTTATGATATCAGGGCTAAACAGTTTTATGATATCAGGGTTATAAACAGTTTTATGATATCAGGGCTATAAACAGTTTTATGATATCAGGGTTATAAACAGTTTTATGATATCACGGCTATAAACAGTTTTATGATATCAGGGTTATAAACAGTTTTATGATATCAGGGCTATAAACAGTTTTATGATATCAGGGTTATAAACAGTTTTATGATATCAGGGCTATAAACAGTTTTATGATATCAGGGTTATAAACAGTTTTATGATATCAGGGCTATAAACAGTTTTATGATATCAGGGTTATAAACAGTTTCATGATATCAGGGTTATAAACAGTTTTATGATATCAGGGCTATAAACAGTTTTATGATATCAGGGCTATACGCAGTTTTATGATATCAGGGCTATACACAGTTTTATGATATCAGGGCTATACGCAGTTTTATGATATCAGGGCTAAACAGTTCCAAGGGTACCTGTTGGTAGAGTTATAGCACTTCAGAGAAAGATTTCCTCTCACATACAACTCACAAGTAACTCTAACATTGATTCACTTTTGATATCATTTAACCCTTTCCCTCATACGACAATTCTGCAGCAGACGACTTTGAACATATTTTGTCAAACAATTGAAAATCTCTATAATTGAATGGCTAACCTATGACTAAAAGTGGAAAACATTGTGGCAAAAGAAGAAATTGCTCGTGTTGATCAATTTCTTATTTTGTCACTTTGTTTTCAAAAAGCCGTCTGCTCCAAGAGGCGTCAGAAAGCGTCTATATGAGGGAAAGAATTAAGCACTTATACCAAAATGATTGCACAGGTATGGAGTTGTTTTAACCCTTCCCCACATATTTATGAACACATTTTGATGCATCTTGCAGAAGACATCTTTTGCCTGAATGATTTGAACTCTGTTCAATGGTTAACTTATACATTCATTAATAGAGATTTTCTACAATATTACCTTGATGCTCTCTAAGTCACCGGCTGCATATGTCTTAACCTTTTCCCTCATATAGACGCTTTCTGACGCCTCTGCAGCAGACGGCTGTTTGCAAACATAGTGACAAAAAAAGAAATTGCACAAAACGTGCAATTTCTCCTTTTGCCACAATGTTTTCCACTTTTTGTCATAGGTTATCCATTCAATTATGGAGATTTTCTATTTTTTGAAAAAAAATGTTCAAAGTCGTCTACTTCAGAATTGCCGTATGAGGGAAAGGGTTAGATAACAAATGAGTAGTAAGCAATATGGACTGTATGGATGTTCATCCTGATCTTAGTTTTATTGCTGGCAAACCTTTTTCACATTGATGTTTAACCCTTTCTCTCATATAGACCCTTTCTGACGCCTCTGTAGCAGACGGCTATTTGAAAACATAGTGACAAAAGAAGAAATTGCTCAAAACGAGCAATTTCTCCTTTTGCCACAATGTTTTCCACTTTTAGTCATAGGTTATCCATTCAATTATTGAGAATTTCTATTTTTTGACAAAATATGTTTAATGTCGTCTGCTTCAGAATTATCATATGAGGAAAAAGGTTAACAGGATTAGCAAATGTGGTTAAATAATACTATAACACTCACGGGCAAGGGGATCTGCCAGCCATCCATGTTTCTGGTTGTAACTGATCCTGGCGACTAGCGAACCATTTGCCCATACATTCTAAACACCACATAGGCCTACAGAAACATTGTGTACAATCCCCTTCATTCACACCATCACAGTTCTTCTGTAGCTTAACATCCGATGTTTTCTGCATACACCCTATACAGGTTCTTTGTCCTAAAATGAAATTTGATTCCTGTCAATAAGGTTTTTTTTTTTTTATAAAGAAAAGGGCCGTTGACTCTTATTGAATTCAAGACAGTGGTTGCTGAGAAATAGCCTGAAATTGGGATTGACAAAAATTAAAAGGGCAATATCATGTTGATATTACGCACATCTGATCTTGTTAGTGAAGCTCCCCATACAGTTTCATTGAATTCAAGTCAAAGGTTGCTGAGAAATAGCTTAGACAAAGTGGGACGGACATACAGATGGAAGGACAGACTGACAAAGCTGCAACTATATGTTCCCTCGAATTTGGTTCGGGAGTTTAATAATTGGAAAACAGCCACATCTATCTGAAGACCAGGTGTTTGACCAATCAAAATATCTTGAAGGAATCTTGAAGAGGGTCACCCGAGGAACATTTCCATACATAAAAATAGAAATAGAAAAAATTACAATTTAAATATTCGGCTTTTTACATTTTAAGGCATGCCCCAGTGAAAAAAACAATGGGATACCAGTGGTATATCACATAGATTCCACTGGAATATGCTATGTTACTGGAATACCAGTGGAATAACCAAAATACCACTGGAACTGGAATCTGAAATACCAGTACAGGTGGTATTTCTCTGGAATTTTAATTATAATACCACCTCAAGTGGTATTCCACTGGAATTTTAATTATAATACCACCTCAAGTGGTATTCCACTGGAATTTTAATTTATAATTCCACCGCTAGTGGAATTTTACTGGAGCTAAATTCAAAATCAAATAAGCCAATCAAATTCATAGATTTGACAAACAGCTAAACAGGCAATATGGCTGACTACAGAGGGTTTTGTTGTTTTGAGATTTATTTAAAACCAGAATTGATTGTCAGAGCTCAGCCAATGGGAGATTATACAGTCTTTTATAGATAATCCTTCACCAATATAAACTAAGGTAAGCCATTTTGTATTGAGTCATGATGTGGATTTTTTTTAATATTTACCCCACCCCCCTGTGATTGCTGTATTTTGTTTTAATGTTTGTCCGGATTTTAACTTTAAAACTAGTGAAGGGATTTTTGTTAAAAACTTTATATGATGATAGAACATAATTAGAGGAAGCGATTGATTAGGGTTTAAAGACGTTTTCAACATTTTTTCAGTCATATCACAGCCCCAGTTGACCAAAGCATATGTTTCCTGGTTTTCTCACACCAGTACTCCATACAACATACATTCCAAGCAATTGGCTGTTTTTCCACATAGACGCAATGTACAAGAACCATGAAACTATTTTACCTATTTACAGAGTAATTGCCCTTTATTAGTTTTTTCTTGTCCGGAGAATAACTTAAAACCTACAAGATGGAATCTAATAAAACTTCATAAAATGATTTTGCTCAATGAGAGGAAGTGCAGTGTACACAAATGGAAACTTTATTTGAACTAATTATTGAATTATTGCCTGTTGTTGCTTTTTTCTTGTCCAGAGCAATATTTTTTTACTTGAAAACTACCAGATAGAATCTTATAAAACTTCATAAAATGGTAAAGCACAATGAGGAAGGGCAGTTTGCAAGAACCACAACTCTACATGAGCTACTTACATAGTTATTGCACTTTGTTACTTTTTTCTTGTCATTACTTGAAAAATATGATAGAACGTTATACAACTTAATACAAGTAGAGAACAAGGAAAGGAAGAGAAGTGTACTGTGTGCAAGAACCATAACGCTACTTTAGCTTATTACAGAGTTATTGCCTTTGTCACTGTTTTCTTATCCGGATCATAACTTAAAAACTACTGGACGGAATTTAATAAAACGTCATGCAATGGTAATTTAAAGCACAATGAGAGCAAGAACCATAACTCTATTTGAGCTAATAACAGAGTTATTGCCCTTTATATGGCTTTATATATTGCAATACACTTTTAACTGTATTGTTACACCCATAGACTTTGTTATTATACAGGTCTACATGTTACCATTGTCATATGTTTATAAGCTTACATGCACCATGTTCACTGTTTCATTTACTTTTCAGGATTGGCATCTGTTGGACATGTCCGTGGAAAAGTTGGAGACTTACATTAACATCTCCAAGAGTAGGAAGAAGCTGGCTCTAAGTATCCTGGAACTCATCTTCACAAACGCTTGGGATGTCAATGAAACTGAGGCATTAAGAAGTGAGTTATAGTAACTGTTGCACTGCTCTCTGCCATAAAGCTAAATATGTACATGTATACTAGAAATTTATTGGAAACTACAACTTGCCAAATTCAATAGAAATAAAAGATTGCTGCAATAGACACAATCTTATTTAAGTAGTGTCTTACAAAAGCTTGAGTTTCTTTTGCCAAAATCTTTTAATATTTTCATTATTTTTTCTGGTGTTTTGAAGGTGTGTAATATGAATTGTGTATCATAAAATACAAAAAAATATTTTGTTTATAAAGGGGACAAAAATAATATTTTTGTAAATGGGACATCCACTACATTCAATGCCTTAATTTTATACAAATGTCCTTACTGATAAGCTGTTTCATTTAAAGTGTCGACTCTTTGCAGTTTCATTCCAATTGTATAATTATTTTCAGATAAAAATGACAAACTATATTTTATGTAATTGTAGGTTTCATTTTCGAGAGATTTCCTGCCAAAAACCAAAGGAAAGAGACGGAAGATTGGGTTGATGTCTTAGGAAAAATAAGAAAATTTGTGTCTGGGAAATATCCCATGGATAGACTGAATTAACATTCAAATTGTGAATATACATTGGAAAGAAGTGCATATATTGAAAATGATAATTTGCTTTTTTGTTGTCTTTTTGCTGAGCGAAAAATTGATGCAGCCTTAATTTGCAGTATATATATAGCAATACGTGCCATATGCTTTTATGATCTTAATGTATTTCCACCAATCATCATTATCATAAAAACATATATATGTATATATTCTACTGAAACACTGCCTGTTTTATTGATAAGGGTTTAACTCCGTTTCCAACAATTTTTCAGTTATATCATGGCGACCTGTTCACCTACTCTAGCTGCATTCCCACATATACTATTAAACAGCCCATTGGTGAATGATGCATGTCACAGTGACTTTTGTCAAACGACTTAAAGAATGTTAGCCAAGCTTGGATTCGAACTCACAACCCTTGCATTGACATCCCATATCACTATCGACTGAGCTACCGGGACTCAGCTGACACACACCACCTGAACTTGTTATGACTATATTTGATGGAATTATATTTGACTTGATTGACAAGGAGTTACAAGTTGAGATTTGTGGACTAACTTGAATGTACTGTATTGGAATTTCACTGATATTAAAATTAAATTCCAGTGGAATTTCAATGATATCCACTGGTATTCTGCTGGAGTTGCACTGGTATACCAGTGGAATACCACTGGTATATTTCAATGGATGGTGGTATTCCACTGGTATACTGTGACGGTATTTCTACTCTATTAAGGAATACCAGTGGAATACCAGTGGAATGCCACATGAATACCAGTGGAAATGCCACTGGAATACCAGTGGAATATCACTGGAATACCAGTGGGAATGCCACTGGAATACCACTGGTATATATCAATGGTTGGTGGTATACCAGTGGTATTCCACTGACACTGGTATACCGGTGGTATTCCACTACTTTGACGGTATTTCTACCTGTATACCACTGGTATACCAGTGGCATGCCACTGGAATACCAGTGGAATATCAGTGGAATGCCACTGAATACCAGTGGAAATACCGTCTAAGTATACCAGTGGAATACCAGTGGTATTGCAGTTGTTTATTTTCACTAGGCTGAAGGGTAAACATTACAATCTATCTGGATGTCAGGTTTTGTTTGCTAAACACATGGCTTGATAGCATCAGATAGAGGGTAAACCAATACACAATTCTACAAAATCATTTGAAAATTGGATGAAATAGTCTAGGAGAAGGAGATTTTAAAAGAATTTCTTTTGATTGCCTTAACCAGATATATACATGGAGTAAAATCTTAAAAAGAATTAAATAGAGGATAAAATAGAGAAGTATTAAAGGATGCTACCTATTACACTTGAATGGACGCATGACAGCCAATGCAGTGACATGAACTTGATTCACTTTCAGCTTGTGGATCTGAGACTTGTTAAAGATTGATATGTGAACAATCCCTTCTCTAATATGAACACTGCTTATTGCATTTTGCATGTCTCTACTATAAAAGCATTGTGGGGAATGGAAAATTGATCATGCTCTCCAAATATTTTATTCTGCATGGTGAGGGTAAATAAATACAAACAAGAGGGCCAATATGGCCCTAAAATGATCACCTGAATATTTTCAAAGTGTTTATCTAAACAAGTCTATGTAAAACAAGTGATCCCCAGGGTGGAGCCATTTTCGATACTAAGGCTATAATTTGACCAATTTTGGTAGAGTGGACACTAGATGAAGTTAGATTTCAAATATCAACATTTAGACAAGATTTTTTTTAATGTTGTTCCCTTTACAAGTATATAATATTATATAAAACAAGAGTTGCCGAAGGACAATATAGCTCGCCTACCAGGAATGGGGTAATTTTTGACCCCATGGCTATAATTCGAACAATCTTGGTAGAGGTCCACTAGATGATGCTACATATCAAATATCAGAGGCCTGGGCTCTCTTCTTTTAGACAAGATGATTTTTAAAAGAAATTCTTTATAAGTCTATGGAGAACAAGTGACCCCCGGGGAGGGGTAATTTTTGACCCCAAGGCTAAAATTTAAACAATCCTGGTAGAGGTCCACAATGATGCTACATACCAAATATCAAAGGCCTGGGCCTTCTACTTTTAGACAAGAAGATTTTTTAAGTTTTTTCTCTATATGAGTCTATGTAAAACAATATACTCCAGGGGAGGGGTTATGTTGACCCCAGGGCTATAATTTGAACAATCTTGGTAGAGGTCCACTAGATGATGCTACATACCAAATATCAAAGGCCTGGGCCCTCTACTTTAAGACAATAATATTTTTTCTCCTAGATGTGTCTATGTAAAACAAGTGACCCCCGGGATGGGATCATTTTTTACCCCAGGGCTATAATTTAAACAATCTTGGTAGAGGTCCACTAGATGATGCTAAATACCAAATATCAAAGGCCGAGCCCTCTACTTTTAGAAAATATTTGTTTTTAAGTTTTTCCCTATATGAGTCTATGTAAAACAATAGACCCCAGGGGAGGCGTCATTTTTTACCACAAGGCTATATATCAAAGGCCTGAGCCCTCTACTCTTAGACAAGAAGATTTTTTAAATGTTTTTCCCTATATGAGTCTATGAAAAACAAGTAACCCCAGGGTTATAATTTGAACAATCTTGGTAGAGGTTCACTAGATAATGCTACATAACAAATATCAAAGGCATGGGCCTTCTACTTTCAGACAAGAAGATTGTTTAAGTTTTGGTTAATTTCCCATTTTTTGTTGCCGTAGCAACCAAAGTTCTGCATGGAACAGAATTCTTTGAACAAGTTTGAAAGAGATCTACCCAAGGAACATTCCTGTAAAATTATTTTAAATTTGGTTAATTGGTTTAGGAGGAGAAGTCGTTTGTAGGAAAATGTGAACGGACGGACGGACGACGACGACGGACGGTGAGCGATCACAAAATCTCACATTGCACTTCGTGCATAGGTGAGCTAAAAATCTGCAGCAGATAACTTTGAAACATCTAAATCAAAATATGGAAAATCTCCATAAATGAAAGAATAATTATTAAATGAGATAAAAAAAAAAAAAAATGGCAAAAGGTGACATTGCTCATTAAGAACATTTTCCCCTTTTGTCACTACATTTTCAAAATCATCTGCTATATAAACAGACGTTAGAAAGTGTCTATGTGTGAGAAAAGGTTAACCCTTTCCCACATATAGACGCTTTTTTATGCCTTTACAGCAGATGAATTTTGAAAACATTGTGACAAAAGTAGAAATTGGTCAAAACGAGATGTTTTCAACTTATTTCAGTAATTCAAGTTATTGTTATTTCATTTATAGAGCTTTTTCATACTTTTGTCAAGATGTTTTCAAAGTTGTCTGCTGCAAATGTGTCCACATGTGAAAAAGGGTAAAATTGCAGAATGAATGAATGTATATTGTTTTATGGCGCATCGACAGCTAAGGTCATTTAGCGCGCAATTAAATTTAATTATTCATGATCCCTGGGTAAACAAATCAGTACTAGGCTAGAAAATGTGCCTTTCCCAAGGGCACTCCACCATGACCGTAGTGCCGCGACTGGGAATCGAACCCGGGACACCCGGTTTCGAAATCCCCGACGCTAACCACGACCACAGCGGATTCCTTAATATTGCAGAAACCTACCATCAGCCCAGGTACCGGTGCAATACTTCCAGTCA
Organism: Serripes groenlandicus; assembly: GCA_031761405.1. NCBI lineage: Eukaryota > Metazoa > Mollusca > Bivalvia > Cardiida > Cardiidae > Serripes > Serripes groenlandicus. Next base: position 3,174,175 of record JASEVX010000012.1, on the reverse strand, counting down.
GACAATAATGGCCTGCAGGACACTGGTCCCCTGTAATACCGTCGGTAGGTGTGCTCGTACTCGCATTGGCTGAGCAGAAGCCAATCACAAGATAAAAGAAAACTTTTCTATCTACATGGCATGATAAAAATAAATATACTTTTATAATTCAACTATTCATCTGATGAAAATGTTGTACCTAATTAGTTCAACATGCTCAAGTTAAAAATAATAATAATAACTAGAGATTGTAACTGTAGCAACAGTTACGAACGATTCCCTTGCCATTTTATTTAACAATGGGAGATAACAGAAACGAGTATTTGGTCATGCGCTAATACACTTGCAAAAGTAGTACTACTTGATTAGGAACACATGTACTAAGTTTCAAGTCTCTATCACTTGTCGTTTTTGAGTTATACAATTCCGAAAAATCGACCAATCAGAAACGAGTATTCGGTCATGCGCTAATACACTTGAGAAAGTAGAACTACTTGATTAGAAACACACGTACTAAGTTTCAAGTCACTATCACTTGTCGTTTTTGAGTTATACAAGTCCGAAAAATCGACCAATCAGAAGCGAGTAATCGGTCATGTGCGAATACACATGAGAAAGAAATATCACTTGAGTGGGAACACTTGTACTAAGTTTCAAGTCTCTATCACTTGTGCTTTTTGAGTTATACATGTCCGAAAAATCGACCAATCAGAAACGAGTATTCGGTCATGCGCTAATTCACTTGAGAAAGTAGTACTACTTGATTAGAAACACATGTACTAAGTTTCAAGTCTCTATCACTAGTCGTTTTTGAGTTATACAAGTCCGAAAAATCGACCAATCAGAAGAGAGTATTCGGTCATGCTCAAATAAACATGAGAAAGTAGTATCACTTGATTGGGAACATTTGTACTAAATTTCAAGTCTCTATCACTTGTCGTTTTTGAGTTATACAAGCTCAAATCACCCAATTATTAAAAAAATGAAAAGGGGGAGATAACTTTGCAAAAAAGTGGCCCAGAGTTATAATTCTTGCATGTTGTACAACTGCACAGTGCCATCTATCTATGTTCCAAGTTTCAATAATATCTGACCATTCGTTCACAAGATATAGCTCTGACAAAAATTGATTAAAATATTGAAAAAGGGGAGATAACTTTGCAAAAAAAACCAATACGATTCCCAACTCTGTTGGGGAATCGTAATAATAAAATCTTTATTTAACGAAGGTTGCACATTAAGTAATATAACAAATGAATTGCATATGACTTATCTGCCATGTGGCCTTCAAATAGAAACTACATTTCAATTTGAATAAGGTGAATGTTAGTATGATACTATGATACAATGTACTTAAGATGGTGAATGATAGATGAGAACATGAAATGATAAAACAGTAGGCAGACACAAATGAACTGTTATGTTTGCTTTTATGCAAATATAAACATTGATATTCAACATGTTATTGAATTAAGTTGTTATTGGGATAGGGTCTTATTTTTCTTGTAGTAAGTGATATTTCACTCTATTTTTGAAAGTTTTATTGTTGCTGATATTGCGAATTTCCAATGGTAATTCATTCCAAACACGCATTCCATAGAAGGTAAATGTATTTTTGCCGTAGTTAGTGCGAGGTATATAGGGTAGAGTAAGATCATTGTTTGTTTGTGATCTCAGAGTATACGATTGGTTTTTAGATATTGTTATTACATCATTCATATAGGACGGCGTCATGTTGTTAATTGTTTTATGAATGAGAACCGCAGCATGGTAACGACATCTTTTGTCAAAATTAAGCCAACCCATTGATTGTAGAATACACTCGGAATTTGATCTTTCGGCTTGGTTTAGAACCAGTCTTGCGGCTCGTTTTTGAAGCTTAATAATTTTTATTGCGTTTTTTCTTCGACAAGTACCCCAAATATGGCAACAATAATCAAGCAGTGGTACAATGTAGGCATTGTAGAACATCGTTTTCATGTCAAAAGTGATGAGGTAAGACAATCCAATGCGACCTCCAGAGTGTTAAAACTAGTTCATTACATGTAGGTCCAATTGAAGGAAATCTTGTTAACACTCTGGAGGTCGCATTTTTAACTTGAGCATGTTGAACTTCATCAGAATGTTTGTCTTGATGATATGGAGGTCAAGTAAGAATATTGTCAAAGAGTAGGTCACTAGGTTAAATTAAAGGAAAAACTTGTTAACATTCTAGAAGCCGCAATTTTGGCTTCAGCAGTTTGAAATTTTGTCATATAATCATCATATAGCCAAGTTTCGAAATTGTCCAATATTTGATGTTCTGATCAACTTTCATAAAGATCAGATGTAAAATGTAGCCTGTAGAGTGTTAACAAGGCAACTGCTGGCGACGCACGCCGGATGGACGTCGGCCAAAATGTAATCGCAATAACTCACCTTTAGCACTTCTTGCATAGGTGAGCTAAAAAAAATACTAAATCTTTCTAATTATTTTAAAACTTTTATAACCTTGACCATCTATCTTAAATGATAGTTTTGAATGTATCTGGTAAAGGGATGATAAAAGTTATTTCTTACAAAACGTTGCCTAGGAGTTACACATATCAAACTGTAAAGAAAAACAAATTAGAACAAAATTCATTTTTATTGTTTCCTGGAGTGAAAAGATCTTGACCAATCAACTTATTTGTTAGTCGGCTATTATCTTAACACGCTAGTGGCGGGTTTTGCCAACCGTTGATGGCATTTGCAAACAGTTTGGATCCAGATCAGACGCTACAAAATGTTTGACATTTTGTTTTTTATTTTTCAAAATTTTGCAGGCGATAATAGTTCAGCATGCAAAGACTTAAGGGAAATATTGAAACTTCTAGAAACAATTAAATGAACTGCATCTACTGATTTGAGGTTGTGTTGCAATTCCAAAAAGTGTAGCCTCATGTGATCATGTATATATGCGCAGTCTGATCAAAGACCATTTATGTAGACCTAATACATCTTCTGACAAAAACACTAGATGTGTAGTCCCACTATGTGAATGTAAATATGCCAAAAGACCCCAAATCAGATGGGTTTCAAATTAATTTGATATAGAGTTGAAAGCAATTTCATGCTATCCAATAATCTGTTCAAAAGGAAACATGTAGAGGTAAAAAAAAATTGTCTAAACGAGGGATAATGTATATTCAGAGTCAGCTGCTTTAAGACTATTTGAGACAAAAATGTGCGCAATATTTAACCCTTTTCCACTGAGCAATTTCTCCTTTGGCCACAATGTTTTCGACTTTATTTAACAATTAAACTATCTTTTATCAAGATTTTTCAGGTTTTTGTAACTATGTTTACAAAGTCGTCTGCTGCAGATTTGTTGTATGTGGGAAAGGGTTAAAAAAAAACTAGATTTTACATGATTGAGACAAGTTGTGATTGGGATTGGATACAACAGAAGATAAAATATAGTAACAATATTCAATAAACCCTCTACCTCATAACCATATTGACTTTTATCATGCTGAAATCCAATAGCCAGAATCAACACTCCTGATATTTGACAAGTTTTTACATAGAGGACAAGAGAAAGTTGATGCAAGGCATCAATGTCGCCGGAAAAGACTGCATTGATTTATTTATGTATTCTTGACTTTCCTTAGTCTATTCAAACATTAGGAACGTAGTAATGAAAACATTTGCTTATAAATTTTATATACATACCTATACATTAGGGTATCTATAAAAAATTAACGAAATGTGTACACATTTATCTGGCTTAAATTTAATTTTGCTGTTGTTACTTATTTAAATAATAGTATTCATTCATATAATTTCAATGTTTGTCAATCTTATTCGAATCACAAGGTAAATATCCTGGTATTGCTTTAAAGGGAGGTAATTTGAAGAAAACAAAAGTCTTCAAAAGGAGAAATATATCAGCATTACCGTCTACAGTTTAAATTGTTCTATTGTTTGTGGATTTAAAAATGTTCTTTTTTTCTTATTTCTACATGTACAACGAAATATTGCGGCTTCTCTTTGACGCTTTGCGTCAAACATTCGTCTTGTAGTTGTCTAAAATAAAATAATATCACTCGCTTTTTCATATCGAAATGCGCATGCGCGAAAATCGATGTTAAAGGTCACGAAACTACACAACAGAATAGGGTCTATATTTAGCTTAGAAACAGTTCCTACTTTAGATATTCATGGATAACATTATTAAATGAATTCTACACAAATCAAGACATCTCTTTGAACATGAAAACAACATTTAGTAAGTTAAAATTGCTATTAAAAGGAGAATCCGAAATTGACCTCAATGATGACACATAAGAGTCTGCATTAGGGGGTGTTGGTTCACGTCTTGAAGGGACCACTTTTGTCTTCGTAAATAAGACAAAAAACTTAAATGCGAGTGAAATAAAAAAAACTGCAAACATTAAAAAATCGGAATATTTATTTCATTTTAGATGTGTCATTTATTAGTGTTCGTAAACAACCACAATTGTAATATGTTCAAATCATCTAGATTTGTTTCTTTCTAATAATAAGCCGCCCTCCCATGTGATTTCCGAAAAGCTATTAAAAATAGAAGTCGCGGGCTTCTGCCCGGCGACTAATAATTCATGAGTGTTTATTTATTATAACTTTTTAAAATAAACCAGCTTACTAAGATGATATGCCTTGAATATATACCACGAACCTTGGCGAACGTCATATTCAGCTTAGTTAACGAGTTTATTAAAAGTGAAAATAAATAAACAAGAATGAGATATTCTATTTATCATATAAAGTGATTTATGATACGTTGTTGAAAAAGATGTACATGAAATTTGCCGGTTTTTTGCGCTAAAGTAATATAATGTCAAACCACGGACGTGACGTCACTTTCATAGTTTCGAGCGTAAGACTGGAAACCAAACTTGTAGTGTCATAACTCTCGATAACTTGTAGTGTCATAACTCTCGATAACTTGTAGTGTCGTAACTCTCTATAACTTGTAGTGTCATAACTCTCGATAACTTGTAGTGTCATAACTCTCGATAACTTGTAGTGTCGTAACTCTCTATAACTTGTAGTGTCATAACTGTCTATAACTTGTAGTGTCATAACTCTCGATAACTTGTAGTGTCATAACTCTCTATAACTTGTAGTGTCATAACTCTCGATAACTTGTAGTGTCATAACTCTCGATAACTTGTAGTGTCATAACTCTCGATAACTTGTAGTGTCATAACTCTCTATAACTTGTAGTGTCATAACTCTCGATAACTTGTAGTGTCATAACTCTCTATAACTTGTAGTGTCATAACTCTCGATAACTTGTAGTGTCATAACTCTCGATAACTTGTACATGTGATATACGTAATAATTTTAATATATAAGTTTGACTCCATTCATTGCTTTGAACTTTTATATGTCTTTTAAAAACAGATTAGCAGCAGTTCTGATTGATCAATTGAGCAATGAATACTGCTGCTATGATTTTTCTTAATATAATTTGATCACTTGCTTGCTTTTATAAATACACACTTGTAAAGTTTAGATAATTACTAAGCTAGCTGACATGATTTATAAATACACATAGTTGAATTGAGCATAAATTGATTGATTGTTTGGGGTTTAACGCCGTTTTTAACAATATATCATGGCGGCCAGTTCACCTACTCATGCATTTCCTGATTTTCTCACACCAGTACTCTACACAACAATCTCCCCAAGCAACTTGCTGCTTTCCCAAATAGACTAAGCCCATTGGTGAAAGACGAATGACGCATGTCGCATTGACTTTTGTCAATCGTCGGAAAGAAAGTTGGCCGAGCCGGGATTCGAACTCAAAACCCCTGGATTGACAGCCCGCGTCGCTACCGAATGAGCTACCAGGGCTCGGCGAGCATAAATCGAAGGACCACTTAACAACACATTGATAATTTGAGGTAATTTATCGGTCAGTTTTGACTTCAAATCATCACAAGTCCACTGTATTATAAGTGTATCATACATGTATTTTCATCAAATCTAAACTATTCATTGTTTATCACATACTTATGACGCCTCTGCAACAGACGCTTTTTGAAAATATTGTGACAAAAGGTGAAATTGCTCGTAAGTTTTCAAAGTCGTCTGCAGCAGATTTGTTGTATGTTGGAAAGGGTTAAATTTACATAGGGATACAATAAGTGGGCTGCACTTTTTTTTGTGTAAGAAGATGCATCTAAGTCTATATAACATATAAGCAGACAGTGTGTATGCTGTATGCAGATGCATTAATACTCCATAATTGCAAGACACAGATCCCATATAATTATTTGAGCCATGTACTATGAAAACCAACCACATAGTCTCTATAAAGGGCCGAATGTAGATTCTTATAGAGTCTGATTGTCCTCATCATCTGCTTAGTTCTATCTGACTCTGAACTGTTTGCAATTCAGTAACAGATGGATTTTGCATTTTGATAAGATTACATGGATGCACAACAGTTCTTCCCTTATCATTATGATCATGCTGAAGTGGGTTTTCCTGGAGCACTGCTTATTTGATTTTAGACTTTTTTCACATCTTGTGGTAGAAATCCACAAATAAAATATGATTACCCTTTCCATCATATGACAATTCTGCAGCAGATGTTGTCAAATAATGGAATATCTCTATAATTAAATGGATAACCAATGACTAAATGTGGAAAGCGTTGTTGCAAAAGGAGAAATTACTCATTTTTTCTTTAGTTACTATGTTTTCAAAAAGCTGTCTGCTGCCAAGACGTCAACAAGTGTCCATAGGAGGGATTTTTAAGGTGTTAGGTTTGATAATTAAGGTATGGTAGACACTTTTTGCATGAGTTGATACAACATTTATTAACAAGAAATGTTCTTCAAAACAAAATGTTCCACTATACTTCACACTGTCCGAAACATGTGGAAGATTTAATAAAATAGGCATGACCCGAAATAGGGGCTAATTACCCTTTTCTGACAAGCTTATTGTGTTCAGTCATTGTGACCTTGACCTTTAAACATGAGATATGCACTTTACCTAGAATATTGACCGGGATACCTATCTTCAAAAGCTGTCATTTATATAAAGATCCGATTTAACAGAATAATTCATGTTTGATTGAAATAATAATAACATATATATTGAATTGATTGGTTTAGAAACCAACAGAAGAAAAAATATAATTATGAATTTATACTCTTTTTGTCTTTATTGTTTTGATTTTAGCACGATCGGAAGCCATTTTGATTTTTGTGAAAATATAAATTGCGGCGCCGAAGTCGAGATTAAATAATTGCCTAAATCGCTAATCTCTCCTGAGGCTATATTTTAGGGCTAAAGCCTAATGCAAGTCGGTTGTAACTACAGCCTGTTCCAGGAGAAATTACAACCGTTTGCATATAACCTTCGAGTTGCAGGTACCTACAGTCACTACCACGTATTTGTAACTTTAGATGCAGATGTAGCAGACAGTGTTGGAAAACGTTGTGAGAAATAAGAGAAAAAGCTTTTTTATCAGCGATGCATCCTTTCCTTATATTTTTCTATCTAGTTTCAAAGCTGTTAAACAAAGGAAAAACAAATACCATACCCTTTACAACTTTTGTCACAACGCTATCAAAAGAAGTCTGCTGCAGATGCGTCAAAATGCATCTGCAAATGGGTAAGAGTGAAATATATATAGACCTTTATTTTCCGCAAACCAAGAGCTACGTCAACAAAAAGAGTATGTGCAGTTTAGTCACACAAATAGCTTAGTAGGCTAATAGGATCGTTAATTAAACATTAATTGATATGGGTGTATTTCATTTGTCGCGGCTCAATCTATCAGCGCTTAAATAGTGACGTCATTTTCTTTGAAGTTTACCGCATTCTCAGTGATTTTTCACACGACAAACAGTTTTAAGGCTAATGCAAGTCGGTTTTAACTACAGCCTGTTCAAGGAGAAATTACAACCGTTTGCATATAACCCTCGAGTCCAAAATATAAATGGGTGTCTTCTTTCCCATAGACCTTTAAAACCCTTGTAACTCGTAACATAGCTTCACCTCTCTGTGAATTACACACACTTCTAATAGACTTCACTCCACCATGACCAACAAACAAGTACTATATATAAATATATATGTGTCTTGCCTAAGGACACTCCACCATGACCAACAAACCAGTACCATATATATGTGTGTCTTGCCTAAAGCCACTCCAACATGACCAACACACCAGTACTATATATATATATATATATATATATGTGTCTTGCTTAAGGACAGTCCACCAAGACCAACACACCAGTACTATATATGTGTGTCTTGCTTAAGGACTCTCCACTATGACCAACAAACCACTACTATATATATATATATATATATATGTCTTGCTTAAGGACTCTCCACCATGACCAACAAACCAGTGCTATATATATGTGTCTTGCCTAAGGACACTCCACTATGATCAACAAACCAGTGCTATATATATGTGTCTTGCTTAAGGACACTCCACCATGACCAACAAACCAGTACTATATATATATATGTCTTGCCTAAGGACGCTCCACCATGACCAACAAACCAGTGCTATATATATGTGTCTTGCTTAAGGACACACCACCATGACCAACACACCAGTGCTATATATGTGTGTCTTGCTTAAGGACTCTCCACCATGACCAACACACCAGTACTATATATATATGTGTCTTGCCTAAGGACACTACACCATGACCAACAAACCAGTACTATATATATATGTCTTGCCTAAGGACACTCCACCATGACCAACAAACCAGTGCTATATATATGTGTCTTGCTTAAGGACACACCACCATGACCAACACACCAGTACTATATATGTGTGTCTTGCTTAAGGACTATCCACTATGACCAACAAACCAGTACCATATATATATGTGTCTTGCCTAAGGACACTCCACCATGACCAACAAACCAGTGCTATATATATGTGTCTTGCTTAAGGACACACCACCATGACCAACACACCAGTACTATATATGTGTGTCTTGCTTAAGGACTCTCCACTATGACCAACAAACCAGTACTATATATATATATATGTGTCTTGCCTAAGGACACTCCACCATGACCAAAAAACCAGTGCTATATATATGTGTCTTGCTTAAGGACACACCACCATGACCAACACACCAGTACTATATATGTGTGTCTTGCTTAAGGACTCTCCACTATGACCAACAAACCAGTACTATATATATATATATATGTGTCTTGCTTAAGGACACACCACCATGACCAACACACCAGTACTATATATGTGTGTCTTGCTTAAGGACTCTTCACTATGACCAACAAACCAGTACTATATATATATATATGTCTTGCCTAAGGACACTCCACCAACAAACCAGTGCTATTGTGATACGCTTCGCTAGATATCCCTTATTGTCAGGCTTTTCCGTCTGTCTGTCTGTCTGTCTGTCTGTTTGTTTGTAAAGCGACGCTCCACAGCCGAAACCGACGGGCCGATTCCGATGAAACTTGGTGAAAAGGTGCCATATGGGCTCAGGGTGTGCGCGTTTGAGTTTCGTTGCTTAGGACCCAGCCGTTGCTATGCAGCTTGCGAAACACCGCTTTTTAAAACCCAAACCATTTTTCTATCTTCTCCTACAGTTTTGAACGTGGAGAGCTGAAACTCCGGATATAGATACTTCCAGATATTTAGAAGAAACGTTACGATTTTTGATTTAGGCCTTTGTTTCCCAATGGTAGCCTTTCAAAGATAACGCGTTTAAATAACCCAAACCATTTTTTTCTATCTTCTCCTACATGGTTGGTTGACCAGAGAATGTTTTAACAAGGTACACATTTCATCAGTATTCACCAAGTCACCACAATAGTGACCCTATTACACTAGTGCTTCATATATATATGCAAAGGCGAATCCCACGTTGCCTACCGGCATGTATATATGTGTCTTGCTTAAGGACACTCCAAAATGACCAACAAACCAGTGTTATATATATATATGTGTGTCTTGCCTAAGGACACTCCACCATGACCAACAAACCAGTGCTATATATACGTGTATTGCTTAACGACACTCCACCATGACCAACAAACCAGTACTATATATGTGTGTCTTGCCTAAGGACACTCTACCATGACCAGCAAACCAGTACTATATATATATATATATATGTGTGTGTCTTGCCTAAGGACACTCCACCATGAACAACAAACAAGTGCTATATATGTGTGTTTTGCTTAAGGACACTCCACCATGACCAACATACCAGTACTATATTACATGTGTATTGCCTGAGGACACTCCACCATTACCAACAAACCAGTGCTATATATACGTGTCTTGCTTAAGGAATGAATGTATATTGTTTTATGGCGCATCGACAGCAAAGGTCATTTAGCGCGCAATTAAATTTAATTATTCATGATCCCTGGGTAAACAAACCAGTACTAGGCTAGCAAATGTGCCTTGCCCAAGGGCACTCCACCATGACCGTAGTGCCGCGACTGGGGATCGAACCCGGGACACCCGGTTTCGAAATCCTCGACGCTAACCACTCGACCACAGCGGATTCCTCTTGCTTAAGGACACTCCACCATGACCAACACACCAGTACTATATACGTGTGTCTTGCTTTTAAGGACACTCCACCATGACCAACAAACTAGTACTATATATATATATATATATTTCTTGCCTAACTACACTCCACCATGACCAACAAACCAGTGCTATATATATATGTGTCTTGCCTAAGGACACTCCACCATGACCAACAAACCAGTACTATATATATATGTGTCTTGCCTAAGGACTCTCCACCATGACCAACACACCAGTACTATATATATATGTGTGTCTTGCCTAAAGCCACTCCACCATGGCCAACAAACCAGTACTCTATATATGTATCTTGCCTAAGGACACTTCAACATGACCAACAAACCAGTGATATATATATATATATTTATATGTACCGTGACCAACAAACCAGTGCTATATATATATATGTGTGTCTTGCCTAAAGCCACTCCACCATGACCAACAAACCAGTACTTTATATATGTATCTTGCCTAAAGACACTTCAACATGACCAACAAGCCAGTGCTATATATATGTGTGTGTCTTGCCTAAAGCCACTCCACCATGGCCAACAAACCAGTACTCTATATATGTATCTTGCCTAAGGACACTTCAACATGACCAACAAACCAGTGATATATATATATTTATATGTACCGTGACCAACAAACCAGTGCTATATATATGTGTCTTGCCTAAGGACACTATATATATGTGTGTGTGTCTTGCCCAAGGACATTCCAACAAACCAGTACTATATATATATATATATATGTCTTGCTTAAGGACACTCCACCATGACCAACACACCAGTACTATATATATATATGTCTTGCGCAAGGACAGTCCAACAAACCAGTACTATATATATGCGTCTTGCCCAAGGACACTCCAACAAACCAGTACTATATATATATGCGTCTTGCCCAAGGACGCTCCATTACACCAGTACTTTATATATATATGTGTCTTGCCCAAGGACAGTCCAACAAACCAGTACTATATATATGTGTCTTGCCCAAGGACATTCCATCAAACCAGTACTATATACATGTGTCTTGCCTAAGGACACTCCAACATAACATTACTCTATATGTATATGTGTCTTGCTTAAGGACACTCCACCATGAATGTCAAACCGGTACTATATATATATATATATATATCTTGCCTAAGGACACTCCACCATGACCAACCAACCAGTACTATATATATGTATATTGCCTAAAGCCACTACACCATGAACAACAAACCAGTACTATATATATATGTGTCTTGCCCAAGGACACTCCACCATGACCAACAAACCAGTACACTATATATATATATGTGTCTTGCCTAAAACCACTCCACCATGAACAACAAACCAGTACTATATATTTTTTTCTAGACCAAGGACACTCCATAAAACCAGTGCTATATATATGTGTCTTGCCTAAAGCCAGTCCACTATGACCAACAAATCAGTACTATACATGTGCGTCTTATTTAAGGACACTCCACCATGAACAACACACCAGTACTATATATATGTGTCTTGTCCAAGGAAACTCCAACAAACCAGTACTATATATATGCGTCTTGCCCATGAACGCTCCATCACACCAGTACTATATATATGTGTCTTGCCCAAGGACACTCCAACAAACCAGTACTATATATGTGTCTTGCCCAAGGACGCTCCATCACACCAGTACTATATATATGTGTATTGCCCAAGGACACGCAAGCAAACCAGTACTATATATATGCGTCTTGCCCATGGACGCACCATCACACCAGTACTATATATGTGTCTTGCCCAAGGACACTCCATCAAACCAGTGCTATATATATGCGTCTTGCCTAAAGCCACTCCACCATGACCAACAAAACAGTACTATATATATATGTCTTGCCGAAGGACACTCCAACAAACCAGTACTATATATATTCGTCTTGTCCAAGGACACTCAAACAAACCAACTATATATATGCGTCTTGCCCAAGGACGCTCCATCACACCAGTACTATATATATATGTGTCTTGCGCAAGGACCCTCCAACAAATCAGTACTATATATATATGTGTCTTGCCCAAGGACACTCCAACAAACCAGTAATATATATATATGCGGCTTGCCCATTGACGCTCAATCACACCAGTACTATATATATGTGTCTTGCCCAAGGACACTCCAACATACCAGTACTATATATATATATGTGTCTTGCCCAAGGACACTCCAACAAAACAGTAATATATATATGCGGATTGACCAAGGACACTTCATCAAACCAGTACTATATAGGTGTGTCTTGCCCAATGACTCTCCATCAAACCAGTGCTATATATATATATATATATATATATGCGTCTTGCCTAAAGCCACTCCACCATGACCAACAAACCAGTACTATATATATGTCTTGCCGAAGGACACTCCAACAAACCAGTTCTATATATATGCGTCTTGCCCAAGGACACTCCAACAAACCAGTACTATATATATGCGTCTTGCCCAAGGACGCTCAATCACACCAGTACTATATATATATGTGTGTCTTGCCCAAAGACACTCCAACAAACCAGTACTATATACATGCGTCTTGCCCAAGGACGCTCAATCACACCAGTACTATATATATATATATATGTGTCTTGCTCAAGGACACTTCAACAAACCAGTACTATATATATATATGTGTCTTGCCCAAGGACACTCCAACAACCAGTACTATATATATGCGTCTTGCCCAATGACACTCCATCACACCAGTACTATATACATGTATATATATGTGTCTTGCCCAAGTACACTCCAACAAACCAGTACTATATATATGCGTCTTGCCCAAGGACGCCCCATCACACCAGTACTATATATATGTGTATTGCCCAAGGACACTCAAGCAAACCAGTATTATATATATGCGTCTTGCCCAAGACGCACCATCAATCACACCAGTACTATATATGTGTCTTTCCCAAGGATACTCCAACAAACCAGTACTATATATATGTGTCTTGCCCAAGGACACTCCAACAAACCAGTACTATATATATGCATCTTGCCCATTGACGCTCAATTACACCAGTACTATATATATATGTCTTGCCCAAGGACACTCCAACAAACCAGTGCTATATATATGTGTCTTGCCCAAGGACACTCCAACAAACCAGCACTATATATGTGTCTTGCCCAAGGACACTCCACCCCACACCAGTATTATATATATGTATCTTTCCCAAGGACAATCCAACACACCAGTACTATATGTATGCGTCTTGCCCAAGGACGCTCCATCACACCAGTATTATATAGGTGTGTCTTGCCCAAGGACACTCCATCAAACCAGTGCAATATATATGCGTCTTGCCTAAAGCCACTCCACAATGACCAACAAACCAGTACTATATATATATGTGTCTTGCCGAAGGACACTCCAACAAACCAGTACTATATATATGCGTCTTGCCCAAGGACGCTCAATCACACCAGTACTATATATATATATATATATGTGTGTCTTGCCCAAGGACACTCCAACAAACCAGTACTATATATATGTGTCTTGCCCAAGGACACTCCAACACACCAGTTCTATATATATGCGTCTTGCCCAAGGACGCTCCATCACACCAGTACTATATATATGTGTCTTGCCCAAGGACACTCCAACAAACCAGTACTATATATATGCGTCTTGCCCAAGGACGCTCCATCACACCAGTACTATATATATGTGTATTGCCCAAGGACACTCAAGCAAACCAGTACTATATATATGCGTCTTACCCAAGGACGCACCATCACTATATATGTGTCTTGCCCAAGGACACTCCAACAAACCAGTACTATATATATGTGTCTTGCCCAAGGACACTCCAACAAACCAGTACTATATATATGCATCTTGCTCATTGACGCTCAATTACACCAGTACTATATATATATATATGTCTTGCCCAAGGACACTCCAACAAACCAGTGCTATATATATTTGTCTTGCCCAAGGACACTCCAACAAACCAGCACTATATATATATGTGTCTTGCCCAAGGACACTCCACCACACCAGTACTATATATATATATATATATATATATATGTGTCTTGCCAAAGGACGCTCCAACAAACCAGTACTATATATATGTGTCTTGCGCAAGGACACTCCAATAAACCAGTACTATATATATATGTGTCTTGCCCAAGGACACTCCAACAAACCAGTACTATATATATATGCGGCTTGCCCATTGACGCTCAATCACACCAGTACTATATATATGTGTCTTGCCCAAGGACACTCCAACATACCAGTACTATATATGTGTCTTGCCCAAGGACACTCCAACAAAACAGTAATATATATATGCGGATTGACCAAGGACACTTCATCAAACCAGTACTATATAGGTGTGTCTTGCCCAATGACTCTCCATCAAACCAGTGCTATATATATATATATATATATATATATATATATGCGTCTTGCCTAAAGCCACTCCACCATGACCAACAAACCAGTACTATATATATGTCTTGCCGAAGGACACTCCAACAAACCAGTTCTATATATATGCGTCTTGCCCAAGGACACTCCAACAAACCAGTACTATATATATGCGTCTTGCCCAAGGACGCTCAATCACACCAGTACTATATATATATATGTGTCTTGCCCAAAGACACTCCAACAAACCAGTACTATATACATGCGTCTTGCCCAAGGACGCTCAATCACACCAGTACTATATATATATATATGTGTCTTGCTCAAGGACACTTCAACAAACCAGTACTATATATATATGTGTCTTGCCCAAGGACACTCCAACAAACCAGTACTATATATATGCGTCTTGCCCAATGACACTCCATCACACCAGTACTATATACATGTATATATATGTGTCTTGCCCAAGTACACTCCAACAAACCAGTACTATATATATGCGTCTTGCCCAAGGACGCCCCATCACACCAGTACTATATATATGTGTATTGCCCAAGGATACTCAAGCAAACCAGTATTATATATATGCGTCTTGCCCAAGGACGCACCATCAATCACACCAGTACTATATATGTGTGTCTTGCCCAAGGACACTCCAACAAACCAGTACTATATATATGCATCTTGCCCATTGACGCTCAATTACACCAGTACTATATATATATGTCTTGCCCAAGGACACTCCAACAAACCAGTGCTATATATATGTGTCTTGCCCAAGGACACTCCAACAAACCAGCACTATATATGTGTCTTGCCCAAGGACACTCCACCACACCAGTATTATATATATGTATCTTTCCCAAGGACACTCCAACACACCAGTACTATATGTATGCGTCTTGCCCAAGGACGCTCCATCACACCAGTATTATATAGGTGTGTCTTGCCCAAGGACACTCCATCAAACCAGTGCTATATATATGCGTCTTGCCTAAAGCCACTCCACAATGACCAACAAACCAGTACTATATATATATGTGTCTTGCCGAAGGACACTCCAACAAACCAGTACTATATATATGCGTCTTGCCCAAGGACGCTCAATCACACCAGTACTATATATATATATATATATGTGTGTCTTGCCCAAGGACACTCCAACAAACCAGTACTATATATATGTGTCTTGCGAAAGGACACTCCAACACACCAGTTCTATATATATGCGTCTTGCCCAAGGACGCTCCATCACACCAGTACTATATATATGTGTCTTGCCCAAGGACACTCCAACAAACCAGTACTATATATATGCGTCTTGCCCAAGGACGCTCCATCACACCAGTACTATATATATGTGTCTTGCCCAAGGACACTCCAACAAACCAGTACTATATATATGCGTCTTGCCCAAGGACGCTCCATCACACCAGTACTATATATATGTGTATTGCCCAAGGACACTCAAGCAAACCAGTACTATATATATGCGTCTTGCCCAAGGACGCTCAATCACACCAGTACTATATATATATATATATATATATATGTGTGTCTTGCCCAAGGACACTCCAACAAACCAGTACTATATATATGTATCTTGCGAAAGGACACTCCAACACACCAGTTCTATATATATGCGTCTTGCCCAAGGACGCTCCATCACACCAGTACTATATATATGTGTCTTGCCCAAGGACACTCCAACAAACCAGTACTATATATATGCGTCTTGCCCAAGGACGCTCCATCACACCAGTACTATATATATGTGTATTGCCCAAGGACACTCAAGCAAACCAGTACTATATATATGCGTCTTACCCAAGGACGCACCATCACACCAGTACTATATATGTGTCTTGCCCAAGGACACTCCAACAAACCAGTACTATATATGTGTGTCTTGCCCAAGGACACTCCAACAAACCAGTACTATATATATGCATCTTGCTCATTGACGCTCAATTACACCAGTACTATATATATATATGTCTTGCCCAAGGACACTCCAACAAACCAGTGCTATATATATGTGTCTTGCCCAAGGACACTCCAACAAACCAGCACTATACATATGTGTCTTGCCCAAGGACACTCCACCACACCAGTACTATATATATATATATATATATGTGTCTTGCCAAAGGACACTCCAACAAACCAGTGCTATATATATGTATCTTGCCCAAGGACACTCCAATAAACCAGTACTATATATGTGTTTTGCCCAAGGACACTCCAACAAACCAGTACTATATATATGTATCTTGCCCAAGGACACTCCACCAAACCAGTGCTATATATATGTGTGTTTTGCCCAAGGACACTCCACCCCACCAGTACTATATATGTATGTCTTGCCCAAGGACACTCAAGCAAACCAGTACTATATATATGCGTCTTACCCAAGGACGCACCATCACACCAGTACTATATATGTGTCTTGCCTAAGGACACTCCAACAAACCAGTACTATATATATGTATCTTGCCCAAGGACACTCCACCAAACCAGTGCTATATATATATATGTCTTGCCCAAGGACACTCCAACAAACCAGTGCTATATATATGTGTCTTGGCCAAGGACACTCCACCAAACCAGTACTATATATATATGCGTATTGACCAAGGACACCCAATCAAACCAGTACTATATATACGTGTATTGCCCAAGGACACTCAAGCAAACCAGTACTATATATATGCGTCTTACCCAAGGACGCACCATCACTATATATGTGTCTTGCCCAAGGACACTCCAACAAACCAGTACTATATATATGTGTCTTGCCCAAGGACACTCCAACAAACCAGTACTATATATATGCATCTTGCTCATTGACGCTCAATTACACCAGTACTATATATATATATATGTCTTGCCCAAGGACACTCCAACAAACCAGTGCTATATATATGTGTCTTGCCCAAGGACACTCCAACAAACCAGCACTATATATATATGTGTCTTGCCCAAGGACACTCCACCACACCAGTACTATATATATATATATATATATATATATATGTGTCTTGCCAAAGGACGCTCCAACAAACCAGTACTATATATATGTGTCTTGCGCAAGGACACTCCAATAAACCAGTACTATATATATATGTGTCTTGCCCAAGGACACTCCAACAAACCAGTACTATATATATATGCGGCTTGCCCATTGACGCTCAATCACACCAGTACTATATATATGTGTCTTGCCCAAGGACACTCCAACATACCAGTACTATATATGTGTCTTGCCCAAGGACACTCCAACAAAACAGTAATATATATATGCGGATTGACCAAGGACACTTCATCAAACCAGTACTATATAGGTGTGTCTTGCCCAATGACTCTCCATCAAACCAGTGCTATATATATATATATATATATATATATATATATATGCGTCTTGCCTAAAGCCACTCCACCATGACCAACAAACCAGTACTATATATATGTCTTGCCGAAGGACACTCCAACAAACCAGTTCTATATATATGCGTCTTGCCCAAGGACACTCCAACAAACCAGTACTATATATATGCGTCTTGCCCAAGGACGCTCAATCACACCAGTACTATATATATATATGTGTCTTGCCCAAAGACACTCCAACAAACCAGTACTATATACATGCGTCTTGCCCAAGGACGCTCAATCACACCAGTACTATATATATATATATGTGTCTTGCTCAAGGACACTTCAACAAACCAGTACTATATATATATGTGTCTTGCCCAAGGACACTCCAACAAACCAGTACTATATATATGCGTCTTGCCCAATGACACTCCATCACACCAGTACTATATACATGTATATATATGTGTCTTGCCCAAGTACACTCCAACAAACCAGTACTATATATATGCGTCTTGCCCAAGGACGCCCCATCACACCAGTACTATATATATGTGTATTGCCCAAGGATACTCAAGCAAACCAGTATTATATATATGCGTCTTGCCCAAGGACGCACCATCAATCACACCAGTACTATATATGTGTCTTGCCCAAGGACACTCCAACAAACCAGTACTATATATATGTGTCTTGCCCAAGGACACTCCAACAAACCAGTACTATATATATGCATCTTGCCCATTGACGCTCAATTACACCAGTACTATATATATATGTCTTGCCCAAGGACACTCCAACAAACCAGTGCTATATATATGTGTCTTGCCCAAGGACACTCCAACAAACCAGCACTATATATGTGTCTTGCCCAAGGACACTCCACCACACCAGTATTATATATATGTATCTTTCCCAAGGACACTCCAACACACCAGTACTATATGTATGCGTCTTGCCCAAGGACGCTCCATCACACCAGTATTATATAGGTGTGTCTTGCCCAAGGACACTCCATCAAACCAGTGCTATATATATGCGTCTTGCCTAAAGCCACTCCACAATGACCAACAAACCAGTACTATATATATATGTGTCTTGCCGAAGGACACTCCAACAAACCAGTACTATATATATGCGTCTTGCCCAAGGACGCTCAATCACACCAGTACTATATATATATATATATATGTGTGTGTCTTGCCCAAGGACACTCCAACAAACCAGTACTATATATATGTGTCTTGCGAAAGGACACTCCAACACACCAGTTCTATATATATGCGTCTTGCCCAAGGACGCTCCATCACACCAGTACTATATATATGTGTCTTGCCCAAGGACACTCCAACAAACCAGTACTATATATATGCGTCTTGCCCAAGGACGCTCCATCACACCAGTACTATATATATGTGTCTTGCCCAAGGACACTCCAACAAACCAGTACTATATATATGCGTCTTGCCCAAGGACGCTCCATCACACCAGTACTATATATATGTGTATTGCCCAAGGACACTCAAGCAAACCAGTACTATATATATGCGTCTTGCCCAAGGACGCTCAATCACACCAGTACTATATATATATATATATATATATGTGTGTCTTGCCCAAGGACACTCCAACAAACCAGTACTATATATATGTATCTTGCGAAAGGACACTCCAACACACCAGTTCTATATATATGCGTCTTGCCCAAGGACGCTCCATCACACCAGTACTATATATATGTGTCTTGCCCAAGGACACTCCAACAAACCAGTACTATATATATGCGTCTTGCCCAAGGACGCTCCATCACACCAGTACTATATATATGTGTATTGCCCAAGGACACTCAAGCAAACCAGTACTATATATATGCGTCTTACCCAAGGACGCACCATCACACCAGTACTATATATGTGTCTTGCCCAAGGACACTCCAACAAACCAGTACTATATATGTGTGTCTTGCCCAAGGACACTCCAACAAACCAGTACTATATATATGCATCTTGCTCATTGACGCTCAATTACACCAGTACTATATATATATATATGTCTTGCCCAAGGACACTCCAACAAACCAGTGCTATATATATGTGTCTTGCCCAAGGACACTCCAACAAACCAGCACTATACATATGTGTCTTGCCCAAGGACACTCCACCACACCAGTACTATATATATATATATATATATGTGTCTTGCCAAAGGACACTCCAACAAACCAGTGCTATATATATGTATCTTGCCCAAGGACACTCCAATAAACCAGTACTATATATGTGTTTTGCCCAAGGACACTCCAACAAACCAGTACTATATATATGTATCTTGCCCAAGGACACTCCACCAAACCAGTGCTATATATATGTGTGTTTTGCCCAAGGACACTCCACCCCACCAGTACTATATATGTATGTCTTGCCCAAGGACACTCAAGCAAACCAGTACTATATATATGCGTCTTACCCAAGGACGCACCATCACACCAGTACTATATATGTGTCTTGCCTAAGGACACTCCAACAAACCAGTACTATATATATGTATCTTGCCCAAGGACACTCCACCAAACCAGTGCTATATATATATATGTCTTGCCCAAGGACACTCCAACAAACCAGTGCTATATATATGTGTCTTGGCCAAGGACACTCCACCAAACCAGTACTATATATATATGCGTATTGACCAAGGACACCCAATCAAACCAGTACTATATATACGTGTCTTGCCCAAGGACACTCCACAACACCAGTACTATATATATATATATATGTATCTTGCCCAATGACACTCCAACAAACCAGTACTATATATATGTGTCTTTCCCAAGGACACTCCAACAAATCAGTACTATATGTATGCGTCTTGCCCAAGGACACTCCATCAAACCAGTGTTATATATATGCGTCTTGCCTAAAGCCACTCCACAATGACCAACAAACCAGTACTATATGTATATGTGTCTTGCCGAAGGACACTCCAACAAACCAGTACTATATATATGCGTCTTGCCCAAGGACACTCGAACAAACCAGTACTATATATATGCGTCTTGCCCAAGGACGCTCAATCACACCAGTACAATATATATATGTGTGTGTCTTGCCCAAGGACACTCCAACAAACCAGAACTATATATACGTGTCTTGCCCAAGGACACTCCAAAACACCAGTACTATATATATGCGTCTTGCCCAAGGACACTCCATCACACCAGTACTATATATATATGTGTCTTGCCCAAGGACACTCCAACAAACCAGTACTATATATATGCGTCTTGCCCAAGGACGCTCAATCACACCAGTACTATATATATGTGTATTGCCCAAGGACACTCAAGCAAACCAGTACTATATATATGCGTCTTGCCCAAGGACACTCCAACAAACTAGCACTATATATATGTGTCTTGCCCAAGGACACTCCACCATACCAGTACTATATATATATATATATATATATATGTGTCTTGCCAAAGGACACTCCAACAAACCAGTACTATATATATATATGTCTTGCCCAAGGACACTTCAACAAACCAGTGCTATATATATATGTGTCTTGCCCAAGGACACTCCAACAAACCAGCACTATATATATGTGTCTTGCCCAAGGACACTCCACCACACCAGTACTATATATATATATATATATATATATATATATATATATATGTGTCTTGCCAAAGGACACTCCAACAAACCAGTACTATATATATGCGTCTTGCCCAAGGACGCTCAATCACACCAGTACAATATATATATGTGTGTGTCTTGCCCAAGGACACTCCAACAAACCAGAACTATATATACGTGTCTTGCCCAAGGACACTCCAAAACACCAGTACTATATATATGCGTCTTGCCCAAGGACGCTCCATCACACCAGTACTATATATATATGTGTCTTGCCCAAGGACACTCCAACAAACCAGTACTATATATATGCGTCTTGCCCAAGGACGCTCAATCACACCAGTACTATATATATGTGTATTGCCCAAGGACACTCAAGCAAACCAGTACTATATATATGCGTCTTGCCCAAGGACACTCCAACAAACCAGCACTATATATATGTGTCTTGCCCAAGGACACTCCACCATACCAGTACTATATATATATATATATATATATATATGTGTCTTGCCAAAGGACACTCCAACAAACCAGTACTATATATATATATGTCTTGCCCAAGGACACTCCAACAAACCAGTGCTATATATATGTGTCTTGCTTGCCCAAGGACACTCCAACAAACCAGCACTATATATATGTGTCTTGCCCAAGGACACTCCACCACACCAGTACTATATATATATATATATATATATATAGTAATGGTTTGTTGGTCTAGGTGGAGTGTCCTTAGGCAAGACACATATATATAGAGTACTGGTTTGTTGGAGTGTCCTTTGCCAAGACACACTTATATATAGTACTGGTTTGATGGTGTGTCCTTGGGCAAGACACATATATATAGTACTGGTTTATTGGTCATGGTGTTGTGTCCTTAAGCATGACACATATATATATATATAGTACTGGTGTGTTGGTCATGTTGGAGTGTCCTTAGGCAAGACAATTATATATAGTACTGGTTTGTTGATCATATTGGAGTGTCCTTAAGCAAGACACATTATATATACAGTACTGGTTTGTTGGAGTGTCCTTGGTCAAGACACACATATATAGTACTGGTTTAATGGAGTGTCCTTAGGCAAGACACATATATATAGTACTGGTTTGTTGGTCATGTTGGTGTGTCTTTAGGCAAGACACATATATATATAGTACTGGTTTGTTGTTCATGGTGGAGTGTCCTTAGACAAGACGCACATATACAGTTATGGTTTGTTGGTCATGCTAGAGTGTCCTTAGGCAAGACATATATAAAGCATCGGTTTGGTTGAGTGTCCTTAGGCAAGACACATATATAGCACTGGTTTGTTGGTCATAGTGGAGTGTCCTTAGGCAAAACACATATATTGCACTGGTTTGTTGGTCATGCTGGAGTGTCCTTATATATATATATATATATATAGTACTGGTTTGTTGTTTATTGTGGAGTGTCCTTAAGCAAGACACACATATATATATATATATTGTACTGGTTTGTTGGTCAGAGTGGAGTGACCTTAGGCAATACATGTATATATAGTACTGGTTTGTTGGTCATGGTGGAGTATCCTTAGGCAAGACATACATGTATATATAGTACTGGTTTGTTGGTCATGGTGGAGTGTCCCTAAGCAAGACATATATTTGGTATTGGTTTATTGGTCATGGCAGAGTGTTCTTTGGCAAGAAACATATATATAGTCCTGGTTTGTTGATCATGTTTGAGTGTCCTTAGGCAAGACACATATATAGCACTGGTTTGGTGGAGTGTCTTTAGGCAAGACCCATATATAGCACTGGTTTGTTGGTTATGGTGGTGTGTCCTTATGCAAGCCAAATATATATAGTACTGGTTTGTTGGTCATGTTGGGGTGTCCTTAGGCAAGACACATATATATGGCACTGTTTTATTGGTCATGGTGGAGTGTCCTTAGTAAAGACACATATATACATATATATATATATAGCACTGGTTTGTTGGTCATGGTGGAGTGTCCTTAGGCAAGACGATTATATATAGTACTGGTTTGTTGATCATATTGGAGTGTCCTTAAGCAAGACACATTATATATAGTACTGGTTTCTTGGAGTGTCCTTGGGCAAGACACATATATATAGTACTGGTTTGATGGAGTGTCCTTGGGCAAGACACACATATATAGTACTGGTTTGATGGAGTTTCCTTAGGCAAGACACATATATATAGAACTGGTTTGTTGGTCATGGTGTTGTGTCCTTAGGCAAGACACATATATATATAGTACTGGTTTGTTGGTCATGGTGGAGTGTCCTTAGGCAAGACACATATATATAGTACTGGTTTGTTGGTCATGGTGGAGTGGCTTTAGGCAAGACATATATATATAGTACTGGTGTGTTGGTCATGGTTGAGTGTCCTTGACGAAGACTCATATATATAGTACTGGTTTGTTGGTCATGGTGGAGTGGCTTTATGCAGGACACATATATATTTAGTACTGGTTTGTTGGTCATGGTGGAGAGGCTTTAGGCAAGACACATATATATATATGGTACTGGTTTGTTGGTCATGGTGGAGTGTTCTTTGGCAAGAAACATATATATAGTCCTGGTTTGTTGATCATGTTTGAGTGTCCTTAGGCAAGACACATATATAGCACTGGTTTGGTGAAGTGTCCTTAGGCAAAACCCATATATAGCACTGGTTTGTTGGTTATGGTGGGGTGTCATTATGCAAGCCATATATATATAGTACTGGTTTGTTGGTCATGTTGGGGTGTCCTTAGGCAAGACACATATATATGGCACTGGTTTATTGGTCATGGTGGAGTGTCCTTAGTAAAGACACACACATATATATATATATATATATATAGCACTGGTTTGTTGGTCATGGTGGAGTGTCCTTAGGCAAGACAATTATATATAGTACTGGTTTGTTGATCATATTGGAGTGTCCTTAAGCAAGACACATTATATATAGTACTGGTTTGTTGGGAGTGTCCTTGGGCAAGACACACATATATAGTACTGGTTTAATGGAGTGTCCTTGGGCAAGACACATATATATAGTACTGGTTTGATGGAGTGTCCTTGGGCAAGACACACATATATAGTACTGGTTTGATGGAGTTTCCTTAGGCAAGACACATATATATATAGAACTGGTTTGTTGGTCATGGTGAAGTGTCCTTAGGCAAGACACATATATATATATAGTACTGGTTTGTTGGTCATGGTGGAGTGTCCTTAGGCAAGACACATATATATATAGTACTGGTTTGTTGGTCATGGTGCAGTGGCTTTAGGCAAGACATATATATATATATATAGTACTGGTGTGTTGGTCATGGTTGAGTGTCCTTGACGAAGACTCATATATATAGTACTGGTTTGTTGGTCATGGTGGAGTGGCTTTATGCAAGACACATATATATATAGTACTGGTTTGTTAGTCATGGTAGAGAGGCTTTAGGCAAGACACATATATATATGGTACTGGTTTGTTGGTCATGGTGGAGTGTTCTTTGGCAAGAAACATATATATAGTCCTGGTTTGTTGATCATGTTTGAGTGTCCTTAGGCAAGACACATATATAGCACTGGTTTGGTGGAGTGTCCTTAGGCAAAACCCATATATAGCACTGGTTTGTTGGTTATGGTGGGGTGTCGTTATGCAAGCCAAATATATATAGTACTGGTTTGTTGGTCATGTTGGAGTGTCCTTAGGCAAGACACATATATATGGCACTGGTTTATTGGTCATGGTGGAGTGTCCTTACTAAAGACACACATATATATATATATATAGCACTGGTTTGTTGGTCATGGTGGAGTGTCCTTAGGCAAGACAATTATATA
Source organism: Serripes groenlandicus (assembly GCA_031761405.1). Lineage (NCBI taxonomy): Eukaryota > Metazoa > Mollusca > Bivalvia > Cardiida > Cardiidae > Serripes > Serripes groenlandicus. The sequence continues at coordinate 3,148,353 of JASEVX010000012.1, read as the reverse complement.
TAGTACTGGTTTGTTGATCATATTGGAGTGTCCTTAAGCAAGACACGTTATATATAGTACTGGTTTGTTGGAGTGTCCTTGGGCAAGACACACATATATAGTACTGGTTTAATGGAGTGTCCTTGGGCAAGACACATATATATAGTACTGGTTTGATGGAGTTTCCTTAGGCAAGACACATATATATAGAGCTGGTTTGTTGGTCATGGTGGAGTGTCCTTAGGCAAGACACATATATATATATAGTACTGGTTTGTTGGTCATGGTGGAGTGTCCTTAGGCAAGACACATATATATAGTACTGGTTTGTTGGTCATGGTGGAGTGGCTTTAGGCAAGACACATATATATATATAGTACTGGTGTGTTGGTCATGGTTGAGTGTCCTTGACGAAGACTCATATATATAGAACTGGTTTGTTGGTCATGGTGGAGTGGCTTTATGCAAGACACATATATATATAGTACTGGTTTGTTGGTCATGGTGGAGAGGCTTTAGGCAAGACACATATATATAGTACTGGTTTGTTGGTCATGGTTGAGAGGCTTTAGGCAAGACACATATATATAGTACTTGTTTGATGGAGTGTCCTTGGGCAAGACACATATATATAGTACTGGTTTGATGGAGTGTCCTTGGGCAAGACACTTATATATAGTACTGATTTGTTGGTCATGGTGGAGTGGCTTTAGGCAAGACACACATATCTAGTACTGGTTTGATGTAGTGTCCTTGGGCAAGACACATATATATATCACTGGTTTGTTGGTCATGGTGGAGAGTACTTGGGCAAGACACACATATATAGTACTGGTTTGTTGGTCATGCTGGAGTGTCCTTAAGCAAGACGAATATATATAGCACTGGTTTGATGGAGTGTCGTTGGGCAACACACATATATATATAGAACTGGTTTGATGGAGTGTCCTTGGTCATGACACATATATATAGAACTGGTTTGATGGAGTGTCCTTGGGCAAGACACACATATATAGTACTGGTTTGTTGGAGTTTCCTTAGGCAAGACACATATATATATAGAACTGGTTTGTTGGTCATGGTGAAGTGTCCTTAGGCAAGACACATATATATATAGTACTGGTTTGTTGGTCATGGTGGAGTGTCCTTAGGCAAGACACATATATATATAGTACTGGTTTGTTGGTCATGGTGGAGTGGCTTTAGGCAAGACATATATATATATATAGTACTGGTGTGTTGGTCATGGTTGAGTGTCCTTGACGAAGACTCATATATATAGTACTGGTTTGTTGGTCATGGTGGAGTGGCTTTATGCAAGACACATATATATATAGTACTGGTTTGTTAGTCATGGTAGAGAGGCTTTAGGCAAGACACATATATATATGGTACTGGTTTGTTGGTCATGGTGGAGTGTTCTTTGGCAAGAAACATATATATAGTCCTGGTTTGTTGATCATGTTTGAGTGTCCTTAGGCAAGACACATATATAGCACTGGTTTGGTGGAGTGTCCTTAGGCAAAACCCATATATAGCACTGGTTTATTGGTTATGGTGGGGTGTCGTTATGCAAGCCAAATATATATAGTACTGGTTTGTTGGTCATGTTGGAGTGTCCTTAGGCAAGACACATATATATGGCACTGGTTTATTGGTCATGGTGGAGTGTCCTTACTAAAGACACACATATATATATATATAGCACTGGTTTGTTGGTCATGGTGGAGTGTCCTCAGGCAAGACAATTATATATAGTACTGGTTTGTTGATCATATTGGAGTGTCCTTAAGCAAGACACATTATATATAGTACTGGTTTGTTGGAGTGTCCTTGGGCAAGACACACATATATAGTACTGGTTTAATGGAGTGTCCTTGGGCAAGACACATATATATAGTACTGGTTTGATGGAGTGTCCTTGGGCAAGACACACATATATAGTACTGGTTTGATGGAGTTTCCTTAGGCAAGACACATATATATAGAACTGGTTTGTTGGTCATGGTGGAGTGTCCTTAGGCAAGACACATATATATATATAGTACTGGTTTGTTGGTCATGGTGGAGTGTCCTTAGGCAAGACACATATATATAGTACTGGTTTGTTGGTCATGGTGGAGTGGCTTTAGGCAAGACACATATATATATATAGTACTGGTGTGTTGGTCATGGTTGAGTGTCCTTGACGAAGACTCATATATATAGAACTGGTTTGTTGGTCATGGTGGAGTGGCTTTATGCAAGACACATATATATATAGTACTGGTTTGTTGGTCATGGTGGAGAGGCTTTAGGCAAGACACATATATATAGTACTGGTTTGTTGGTCATGGTGGAGAGGCTTTAGGCAAGACACATATATATAGTACTTGTTTGATGGAGTGTCCTTGGGCAAGACACATATATATAGTACTGGTTTGATGGAGTGTCCTTGGGCAAGACACTTATATATAGTACTGATTTGTTGGTCATGGTGGAGTGGCTTTAGGCAAGACACACATATCTAGTACTGGTTTGATGTAGTGTCCTTGGGCAAGACACATATATATATCACTGGTTTGTTGGTCATGGTGGAGAGTACTTGGGCAAGACACACATATATAGTACTGGTTTGTTGGTCATGCTGGAGTGTCCTTAAGCAAGACGAATATATATAGCACTGGTTTGATGGAGTGTCGTTGGGCAACACACATATATATATATAGAACTGGTTTGATGGAGTGTCCTTGGTCATGACACATATATATATAGAACTGGTTTGATGGAGTTTGCTTGGGTAAGACACATATATATAGTAGTGGTTTGATGGCGTGGCTTTAGGCAAGACACATATATAGTACTGGTTTGATGGAGTGTCCTTAGGCAGGACACATATATATATAGTACTGGTTTGATGGAGTGTCCTTGGGCAAGACATATATATATATATATAGTACTGGTTTGATGGAGTGTTGTTGGGCAAAGACACATATATATAGAACTGGTTTGATGGAGTGTCCTTGGGCAGGACACATATATATATAGTACTGGTTTGATGGATTGGCTTTAGGCAAGGAACACATATATCATGGCTTCGAAAGACCGGTAAAAGTGCCGGTTTAGACCGGAATTCAAATCACCAGACCGATTGCAATCTTAAAACTTGTAAATAAATTGGTCCGAGATTTTATAACATGTATAAAATCTCGTTAATACCTACGCTATATATGTCACTGTGTAAACAAAAAACCTTTAAAATCCTAGCAAGTACACACGCTCTTTTTTTTTATAAAGCGTAGGATAACCTTCGAGAGAGTCACTTATCAAGATATAAGCTGTCCGGTCTGAACGGCTAATTGATAAATTATTTTATTTTCGTTTCAGACCGTTTGTAATTTTCAAACCGTTACAAACAGTCTACACTGTTTAAAACCATTATGAAACAATAAAGGCTCAAACAGTTGGATTGGCAAACCGACTGAGTTAGTATGTTGGGCTGGCAACCTAATTCATACGATCCGGCCTGGAAAACCGGTTGATCAAATAGGTAAAAAACGGGATGCGTTTTCAATCATGAAAAGTAGATCGGTACATGAGGAAAAGGATAAAGAGAGAAAAAGAAAGCTCAGTTGGTGGGTGTCCTCCGCGCAAGCTTGTTAAAAGAAAAAAAAGTGATGACAGTTCTATAGCTAAAGTCTTCCAAATGTCATGGCTAGAGGAATTCAAGTGGCTCAAGTTAAAAAAACGAACAATGTTCTGTTCACTTTGTCTTTTACATAAAAACAAATCGAAGTTCTCTCAGTCTGGTTCGACAAATTTTCGTGTTTTGTCTTTACGTGAACACGAGGGCAGTAGTGGGCATTTGAATTCTTTAAAGCTGGACTCAGACATTCAGTTGAGGCAGATTCCTTCAGTCTCGGAATGTATAAATAAGGAATCACATGTTTGCTAAATGTGGGATACTATCAGAAAAGCAGGGGCGCGTGACTTCGTCTGCACTCGCCGAAGAAATGATTTCATCGGAACAGTTTGGAGAGGAATTTACAAACATGATCAAGCTTATGGCTATCAGCAGAGTGCTACCTGTTAGTTCTGTGGAGTGTAAGCAAGGTTTTTCCAAACAAAACCTCATTAGACCTGTCTACGGTGCAGTCTAAGCATTGATTTGCTTGACAATTGATGCGTGTTTCTATCAATGGACCAAAACTGCCGGCATTTGACCCATTGCCTATATTTCGCAAATGGCATTCTGGATCCTATGGCAATAGTAAAGGAAGGCATATATTAAAAAATACTATTAAGCAAACAAAGCTTATATAAATTTAAGTCGGATTGGCAAACCGACTGAGTTAGTATGTTGGGCTAGCAACTCAATTCATACCATCCGGCCTGGGAAACCGGTTGATCAAATGGATAAACGGGATGCATTTTCAATGATGAAAAAGATAGATTGGTACATGAGGAAAAGGGTAAAGAGAGAAAAAGAAGCTTACTAGTGGGACTTCCACCGAACAAGCTATGTGGAATATATTTTGTGTGACTTACAAGTATAAAATTTATGTATGAACTCGGTAATAAAAACATAAAACCCCTGTCGAAGTCGGATGTGTTGGGCCTCGACGTGGCACAGGGGAGAATTCTACTTCATTTAATGACTTGCATAATTGAGAGTAGTAGTGGCTAGCTGCAACATAATGCAAACTTTACCATTTAACATTTTCGGTAAAAAATTATTTCACCCGGACCGATTAGGATTTCAAAATTTTCGTAGAGCCCTGATTTTTTTATATATAGTACTGGTTTGATGGAGTGTCCTTGGGCAAGAGACATATACATATAACTGGTTTGATGGAGTGTCCTTGGGCAAGACACATATATATAGTACTGGTTTGATGGAGTGTCCTTGGGCAAGACACATATAAATAGTACTGGTTTGTTGATCATGGTGGAGTGTCCTTAGGCAAGACACATATATATAGTACTGGTTTGTTGGTCATGGTGGAGTTGCTTTAGGCAAGACACATATATAGAGTACTGGTTTGTTGGTCACGGTGGAGTGTCCTTAGGCAAGACACATATATATATATAATACTGATTTGTTGGTCATAGTGGAGTGTCCTTAGGCAAAACACATATATAGCACTGGTTTGTTGGTCATGGTGGATTGTCCTTAGGCAAGACACATATATATATATTACTGGTTTGATGGAGTGTCCTTGGGCAAGACACATGTATATATAGTACTGGTTTGTTGGAGTGTCCTTTGGCAAAGACACATATATATATAGTACTGGTTTGATCGAGTGTCCTTAGGCAAGACACATATATATAGTACTGGTTTGTTGGTCATGGTGGAGTGTCCTTAGGCAAGACACACATATATATATAGTACTGACTTGATGGAGTGTCCTTGGGTAGGACACATATATATATAGTACTGGTTTGTTGGTCATGGTGGAGTGTCCTTAGGCAAGACACATATATATACTACTGGTTTGTTGGAGTGTCCTTGGGCAAGACACATATATATATAGCACTAGTTGGTTGGCCATGGTGGAGTGTCCTTAGGCAAGGCACATATATATATAGTACTGGTTTGTTGATCATGGTGAAGTGTACTTAGGCAAGACATATATATATATAGTACTGGTTTGATGGAGTGTCCTCAGGCAAAACACATTTATGTAGTACTGGTTTGTTGATCATGGTGGAGTGGCTTTAGGCAAGACACATATATATAGTACTGGTTTGATGGAGTGTCCTTGGGCAAGACACATATATAGTAATGGTTTGTTGGAGTGTCCTTGGGCAAGATACATATATATATATATATATATATAGCACTGGTTTGTTGCTCATGGTGGGGTGGCTTTTTAGCAAGACACACATCTTTGGTACAGGTTTGTTGGTAAGTGCAGAGTGTTCTTAAGCAAGAAACATATATATATAGTCCTGGTTTCTTGATCATGTTGGAGTGTCCTTAGGCAAGACACACATATATATAGCACTGGTTTGGTGAAGTGTCCTTAGGCAAGACACATATATATAGTACTGGTTTGATGGAGTGTCCTTGGGCAAGACACATATATATATATATATATAGTCCTGGTATGTTGGTCATGGTGGAGTGTCCTAAGGCAAGACACATATATATAGTACTGGTTTGTTGGTCATGGTGGAGTGTCCTTAGGCAAGACACATATATATATATATATATATATATATATATATATATATATATATATATGTGTGTCTTGCCCAAAGACACTCCATCAAACCAGTACTATATATATGTGTCTTGCCTAAGGACAATCCACCATGACCAACAAACCAGTGCTATATATGTGTTTTGCCTAAGGACACTCCACTATGACCAACAAATCAGTACTATATATATATATATATATGTGTGTGTCTTGCCTAAGGACACACGACCATGACCAACAAACCAGTACTATATATATGTCTCTTGCCTAAGAACACTCTGCCATGACCAACACACCAGTACCAAATATATGTGTCTTGCCTAAGGACACTCCACCATGACCAACAAACCAGTACTATATATATATATATGTCTTGCCTAAGGACTCTCCACCATGACCAACAAACCAGTACTATATATATGTGTCTTGCCTAAGGACACTCCACTATGACCAAAACACCAGTACCAAATATATGTGTCTTGCCTAAGGACACTCCACAATGACCAACAAACCAGTACTATATATATATGTGTCTTGCCTAAGGACAGTCCAGCATGACCAACAAACCAGTGCTATATATGTGTTTTGCCTAAGGACACTCCACTATGACCAACAAATCAGTACTATATATATATGTGTCTTGCCCAATGACACTCAATCAAACCAGTACTATATATGTATATGTGTGTGTCTTGCCTAAGTACACTTCACCATGACCAACAAACCAGTACTTTATATATATGTGTCTTGCCTTAGGACACTCCACCATGACCAACAAACCAGTACTTTATATATGTGTCTTGCCCAATGACACTCAATCAAACCAGTACTATATATGTATATGTGTGTGTTTTGCCGAAGTACACTCCACCATGATCAACAAACCAGTTATATATATATATGTGTGTGTCTTGCCTAAGGACACTCTATACCATGACCAACAAATCAGTGCTATATATATATGTGTCTTGCCCAAGGATGTTCCAACAAACCAGTACTATATATATATATATATATATATATATATATATATATATATATATATATATATATATATATATATATGTGTGTGTCTTGCCTAAGGACACTCCACCATGACCAACAAACCAGTACTATATATATGTGTCTTGCCTTAGGACACTCCACCATGACCAACATACCAGGACTATATATATATATATGTGTCTTGCCCAAGGACACTCCATCAAACCAGTACTATATATATGTGTCTTGCCTAAGGACACTTCACCAAACCAGTGCTATATATATGTGTGTCCTGCCTAAGGACACTCCAACATGATCAAGAAACCAGGACTATATATATATGTTTCTTGCTTAAGAACACTCTGCACTTACCAACAAACCTGTACCAAAGATGTGTGTCTTGCTAAAAAGCCACCCCACCATGAGCAACAAACCAGTGCTATATATATATATATATATATATATATGTATCTTGCCCAAGGACACTCCAACAAACCAGTACTATATATGTGTCTTGCCCAAGGACACTCCATCAAACCAGTACTATATATATGTGTCTTGCCTAAAGCCACTCCACCATGACCAACAAACCAGTACTACATAAATGTGTTTTGCCTGAGGACACTCCATCAAACCAGTACTATATATATATATATATATGTCTTGCCTAAGTACACTTCACCATGATCAACAAACCAGTACTATATATATATGTGCCTTGCCTAAGGACACTCCACCATGGCCAACCAACTAGTGCTATATATATATGTGTCTTGCCCAAGGACACTCCAACAAACCAGTAGTATATATATGTGTCTTGCCTAAGGACACTCCACCATGACCAACAAACCAGTACTATATATATATGTGTCCTACCCAAGGACACTCCATCAAGCCAGTACTATATATATATGTGTGTCTTGCCTAAGGACACTCCACCATGACCAACAAACCAGTACTATATATATGTGTCTTGCCTAAGGACACTCGATCAAACCAGTACTATATACATCTGTGTCTTTGCCAAAGGACACTCCAACAAACCAGTACTATATATACATGTGTCTTGCCCAAGGACACTCCATCAAACCAGTAATATATATATATGTGTCTTGCCTAAGGACAATCCACCATGACCAACAAACCAGTGCTATATATGTGTTTTGCCTAAGGACACTCCACTATGACCAACAAATCAGTATTATATATATATATGTGTCTTGCCTAAGGACACTCCACCGTGACCAACAAACCAGTACTCTATATATGTGTCTTGCCTAAAGCAACTCCACCATGACCAAAAAAACAGTACTATATATATGTGTCTTGCCTAAGGACACTCCACCATGATCAACAAACCAGTACTATTTATATGTGTCTTGCCCAAGGACACTCCATCAAACCAGTACTATATATATGTGTCTTGCCCAAGGACACTCCATCAAACCAGTTATATGTATATGTCTCTTGCCCAAGGACACTCCATCAAACCAGTACTATATATAAAAAAATCAGGGCTCTACGAAAATTTTGAAATCCTAATCGGTCCGGGTGAAATAATTTTTTACCGAAAATGTTAAATGGTAAAGTTTGCATTATGTTGCAGCTAGCCACTACTACTCTCAATTATGCAAGTCATTAAATGAAGTAGAATTCGCCCCTGTGCCACGTCGAGGCCCAACACATCTGACTTCGACAGGGGTTTTATGTTTTTATTACCGAGTTCATACATAAATTTTATACTTGTAAGTCACACAAAATATATTCCACATAGCTTGTTCGGTGGAAGTCCCACTAGTAAGCTTCTTTTTCTCTCTTTACCCTTTTCCTCATGTACCAATCTATCTTTTTCATCATTGAAAATGCATCCCGTTTATCCATTTGATCAACCGGTTTCCCAGGCCGGATGGTATGAATTGAGTTGCTAGCCCAACATACTAACTCAGTCGGTTTGCCAATCCGACTTAAATTTATATAAGCTTTGTTTGCTTAATAGTATTTTTTAATATATGCCTTTCTTTACTATTGCCATAGGATCCAGAATGCCATTTGCGAAATATAGGCAATGGGTCAAATGCCGGCAGTTTTGGTCCATTGATAGAAACACGCATCAATTGTCAAGCAAATCGATGCTTAGACTGCACCGTAGACAGGTCTAATGAGGTTTTGTTTGGAAAAACCTTGCTTACACTCCACAGAACTAACAGGTAGCACTCTGCTGATAGCCATAAGCTTGATCATGTTTGTAAATTCCTCTCCAAACTGTTCCGATGAAATCATTTCTTCGGCGAGTGCAGACGAAGTCACGCGGCCCTGCTTTTCTGATAGTATCCCACATTTAGCAAACATGTGATTCCTTATTTATACATTCCGAGACTGAAGGAATCTGCCTCAACTGAATGTCTGAGTCCAGCTTTAAAGAATTCAAATGCCCACTACTGCCCTCGTGTTCACGTAAAGACAAAACACGAAAATTTGTCGAACCAGACTGAGAGAACTTCGATTTGTTTTTATGTAAAAGACAAAGTGAACAGAACATTGTTCGTTTTTTTAACTTGAGCCACTTGAATTCCTCTAGCCATGACATTTGGAAGACTTTAGCTATAGAACTGTCATCACTTTTTTTTCTTTTAACAAGCTTGCGCGGAGGACACCCACCAACTGAGCTTTCTTTTTCTCTCTTTATCCTTTTCCTCATGTACCGATCTACTTTTCATGATTGAAAACGCATCCCGTTTTTTACCTATTTGATCAACCGGTTTTCCAGGCCGGATCGTATGAATTAGGTTGCCAGCCCAACATACTAACTCAGTCGGTTTGCCAATCCAACTGTTTGAGCCTTTATTGTTTCATAATGGTTTTAAACAGTGTAGACTGTTTGTAACGGTTTGAAAATTACAAACGGTCTGAAACGAAAATAAAATAATTTATCAATTAGCCGTTCAGACCGGACAGCTTATATCTTGATAAGTGACTCTCTCGAAGGTTATCCTACGCTTTATAAAAAAAAAGAGCGTGTGTACTTGCTAGGATTTTAATGGTTTTTCGTTTACACAGTGACATATATAGCGTAGGTATTAACGAGATTTTATAAATGTTATAAAATCTCGGACCAATTTATTTACAAGTTTTAAGATTGCAATCGGTCTGGTGATTTGAATTCCGGTCTAAACCGGCACTTTTACCGGTCTTTCGAAGCCATGATATATGTGTTCCTTGCCTAAAGCCAATCCATCAAACCAGTACTATATATATATGTGTCCTGCCCAAGGACACTCCATCAAACCAGTTCTATATATATGTGTCTTTGCCCAACAACACTCCATCAAACCAGTACTATATATATATATATATGTCTTGCCCAAGGACACTCCATCAAACCAGTACTATATATATATGTGTCCTGCCTAAGGACACTCCATCAAACCAGTACTATATATGTGTCTTGCCTAAAGCCACGCCATCAAAACACTACTATATATATGTGTCTTGCCCAAGCAAACTCCATCAAACCAGTTCTATATATATGTGTCATGACCAAGGACACTCCATCAAACCAGTTCTATATATATATGTGTGTTGCCCAACGACACTCCATCAAACCAGTGCTATATATATATTCGTCTTGCTTAAGGACACTCCAGCATGACCAACAAACTAGTACTATATATGTGTGTCTTGCCCAAGTACTCTCCACCATGACCAACAAACCAGTGATATATATATGTGTCTTGCCCAAGGACACTACATCAAACCAGTACTAGATATGTGTGTCTTGCCTAAAGCCACTCCACCATGACCAACAAATCAGTACTATATATAAGTGTCTTGCCCAAGGACACTCCATCAAACCAGTACTATACTATATATAAGTGTCTTGCCCAAGGACACTCCATCAAACTAGTACAATATATATGTGTCTTGCCTAAGGACACTCCATCAAACCAGTACTATATATATGTGTCTTGCCTAAACCTCTCCACCATGACCAACAAACCAGTACTATATATATATGTGTATTGCCTAAAGCCTCTCCACCATGACCAACCAACCAGTACTATATATATATATATGTGTCTTGCATAAAGCCACTCCACCATGACCAACAAACCAGTTGTATATATATATGAGTCTTCGTCAAGGACACTCAACCATGACCAACACACCAGTACTATATATATATATATGTGTCTTGCCTAAAGCCACTCCACCATGACCAACAAACCAGTACTATATATATGTGTCTTGCCTAAGGACACTCCACCATGACCAACAAACCAGTACTATATATATATGTGTCTTGCCTAAGGACACTCCACCATGACCAACAAACCAGTACTATATATATATGTGTCTTGCCTAAGGACACTCCACCATGACCAACAAACCAGTTCTATATATATGTGTTTTGCCTAAGGAAACTCCATCAAACCAGTACTATATATGTGTGTCTTGCCCAAGGACACTCCATCAAACCAGTACTATATATATGTGTCTTGCCCAAGGACACTCCATTAAACCAGTACTATATATGTGTGTCTTGCCCAAGGACACTCCAACAAACCAGTACTATATATAATGTGTCTTGCTTAAGGACACTCCAATATGATCAACAAACCAGTACTATATATAATTGTCTTGCCTAAGGACACTCCACCATGACCAACAAACCAGTGCTATATATATATATATGTGTGTCTTTAGTAAGGACACTCCACCATGACCAATAAACCAGTGCCATATATATGTGTCTTGCCTAAGGACACTCCAACATGACCAACAAACCAGTACTATATATATTTGGCTTGCATAAGGACACCCCACCATAACCAACAAACCAGTGCTATATATGGGTTTTGCCTAAGAACACTCCACCAAACCAGTGCTATATATGTGTCTTGCCTAAGGAAACTCATACATGATCAACAAACCAGGACTATATATATATGTTTCGTGCCAAAGAACACTCCACCATGACCAACAAACCAGTACCATATATATATGTGTCTTGCCTAAAGCCTCTCCACCATGACCAACAAACCAGTACTATATATATATGTGTCTTGCATAAAGCCACTCCACCATGACCAACAAACCAGTACTATATATATGAGTCTTCGTCAAGGACACTCAACCATGACCAACACACCAGTACTATATATATATATATATGTCTTGCCTAAAGCCACTCCACCATGACCAACAAACCAGTTCTATATATATATGTGTCTTGCCTAAGGAAACTCCATCAAACCAGTACTATATATGTGTGTCTTGCCCAAGGACACTCCATCAAACCAGTACTATATATATGTGTCTTGCCCAAGGACACTCCATTAAACCAGTACTATATATGTGTGTCTTGCCCAAGGACACTCCAACAAACCAGTACTATATATAATGTGTCTTGCTTAAGGACACTCCAATATGATCAACAAACCAGTAATATATATAATTGTCTTGCCTAAGGACACTCCACCATGACCAACAAACCAGTGCTATATATATATATATGTGTGTCTTTAGTAAGGACACTCCACCATGACCAATAAACCAGTGCCATATATATGTGTCTTGCCTAAGGACACTCCAACATGACCAACAAACCAGTACTATATATATTTGGCTTGCATAACGACACCCCACCATAACCAACAAACCAGTGCTATATATGGGTTTTGCCTAAGGACACTCCACCAAACCAGTGCTATATATGTGTCTTGCCTAAGGACACTCAAACATGATCAACAAACCAGGACTATATATATGTTTCTTGCCAAAGAACACTCCACCATGACCAACAAACCAGTACCATATATATATGTGTCTTGCCTAAAGCCTCTCTACCATGACTAACAAACCAGTACTATATATATATGTGTCTTGCATAAAGCCACTCCACCATGACCAACAAACCAGTACTATATATATGAGTCTTCGTCAAGGACACTCAACCATGACCAACACACCAGTACTATATATATATATATATATGTCTTGCCTAAAGCCACTCCACCATGACCAACAAACCAGTACTATATATATATGTGTCTTGCCTAAGGACGCTCCACCATGACCAACAAACCAGTACTATATATATATGTGTCTTGCCTAAGGACACTTCACCATGACCAACAAACCAGTTATATATATATATGTGTCTTGCCTAAGGAAACTCCATCAAACCAGTACTATATATGTGTGTCTTGCCCAAGGACACTCCATCAAACCAGTACTATATATATGTGTCTTGCCCAAGGACACTCCATTAAACCAGTACTATATATGTGTGTCTTGCCCAAGGACACTCCAACAAACCAGTACTATATATAATGTGTCTTGCTTAAGGACACTCCAATATGATCAACAAACCAGTACTATATATAATTGTCTTGCCTAAGGACACTCCACCATGACCAACAAACCAGTGCTATATATATATATATATATATGTCTTTACTAAGGACACTCAACCATGACCAATAAATCAGTGCCATATATATGTGTCTTGCCTAAGGACACCCCAACATGACCAACAAACCAGTGCTATATATATGTGTCTTGCCTAAGGACACTCCACCATGACCAACAAACCAGTGCTATATATATATGTGTCTTGCCTAAGGACACTCCACCATGACCAACAAACCAGTACTATATATATGTGTCTTGCCTAAGGACACTCCACCATGACCAACAAACCAGTGCTATATATATGTGTCTTGCCTAAGGACACTCCACCATGACCAATAAACCAGTGCCATATATATGTGTCTTGCCTAAGGACACCCCAACATGACCAACAAACCAGTACTATATATATTTGGCTTGCATAAGGACACCCGACCATAACCAACAAACCAGTGCTATATATGGGTCTTGCCTAAGGACACTCCACCAAACCAGTGCTATATATGTGTCTTGCCTAAGGACACTCAAACATGATCAACAAACCAGGACTATATATATGTTTCTTGCCAAAGAACACTCCGCCATGACCAACAAACCAGTACCATATATATGTGTCTTGCCACCATGACCAACAAACCAGTACTAAATATACATGTATGTCTTGCCTAAGGATACTCCACCATGACTAACAAACCAGTACTATATATACATATATTGCCTAAGGTCACTCCACTCTGACCAACAAACCAGTACTATATATATGTGTCTTGCCTAAGGACACTCCACAATAAACAACAAACCAGTACTATATATATATATATATATAAGGACACTCCAGCATGACCAACAAACCAGTGCAATGTATGTGTTTTGCCTAAGGACACTCCACTATGACCAACAAACCAGTGCTATATATGTGTCTTGCCTAAGGACACTCAACCAAACCAATGCTTTATATATGTCTTGCCTAAGGACACTCCAGCATGACCAACAAACCAGAACTGTATATGTGCGTCTTGCCTAAGGACACTCCACCATGAACAACAAACCAGTACTATATATATATATGTGTCTTGCCTAAAGACACACCACCATGACCAACAAACAAGTACTATATATATGTGTCTTGCCTAAGGACACTCCATTAAACCAGTACTATATATGTGTGTCTTGACCAAGGACACTCCAACAAACCAGTACTGTATATATAATGTGTCTTGCTTAAGGACACTCCAATATGATCAACAAACCAGTACTATATATAATTGTCTTGCCTAAGGACACTCCAACATGACCAACACACCAGTACTATATATATATATATGTGTCATGCTTAAGGACAATACACCATGACCAATAAACCAGTACTATATATATGTGGCTTGCCTAAGGACACTCCAACATGACCAACACACAAGTACTATATATATGTGTCTTGCTTAAGGACACTCCGCCATGAACAACACACCGATACTATATATATGTCTTGCCAAAGTACACTCCACCATGACCAACAAACCAGTACTATATATATATATATATATATATATATATACGTCTTGCCTAAAGACACACCACCATGACCAACAAACAAGTACTATATATATATGTGTCTTGCCTAAGGACACTCCATTAAACCAGTACTATATATGTGTGTCTTGCCCAAGGACACTCCAACAAACCAGTACTATATATATAATGTGTCTTGCTTAAAGACACTCCAATATGATCAACAAACCAGAACTATATATAATTGTCTTGCCTTAGGACACTCCAACATGACCAACACACCAGTACTATATATATATATATATGTGTCATGCTTAAGGACACTACACCATTACCAATAAACCAGTACTATATATATGTGTCTTGCCTAAGGACACTCCAACACGTCCAACACACAAGTACTATATATATATATATATATATATGTGTCTTGCTTAAGGACACTCCACCATGAACAACACACACAGTACTATATATATGTTTTGCCTAGGGACACTCCACCATGACCAACAAACCAGTGCTATATGTGTCTTGCCTAAGGACACTCAACCAAACCAGCGCTTTATATATGTGTCTTGCCTAATGACACTCCACCATGAACAACAAATCAGTACTATATATATGTGTCTTGCCTAAGGACACTCCATCAAACCAGTGCTATATATATATGTGTGTGTTGCCTAAGGACACTCCACCATGACCAACAAACCAGTACTATATATATTATGGCTTTCCTAAGGACACTCCACCATGACCAACAAACCAGTAGTATATATATTTATCACATGACAATGCTTGTATCCAATGTAATATAACCATTACGTATTTCTTTATATACAACATGTGTAATATAAGATGACCTAATACTTGGAAAATGACGTCACGTCAGCGTTTTGACGTCATACGTTAGTCACTTTGGCGCCAAAACCCGTACATTTTATCTAGAAATATTGTAAACGTTAAGTACATTTTTATCGAAATACGCCTCATAAGTCACTTTATGTGATAGATATAATATCTCATGCGTGTTATTTATTATTACTTTTAATAAACTAAGCTGAATATGACCTCGGCATAATTATTTGTTGCATTATTATACGGTTTACTGACGAAATTAAAATAGCTTTGGAAAACCTGATTTTCTTTGTGTGTTTCGTCATGTGATAAAAAGAATCTGACATTCGTTGTCATTTCATATAAAGTTTTATCAAACTCGTCCAAGATATTTGTTATTAAGCTCGCCACAGGCTCGCTTAATAACAAAAAATCTTGAACTCGTTTAATAAAACTTTATATGAAATGACAACTCATGTCAAATCCTATATATATGTCTTGCCTTAGGACACTCCACTATGACCAACAAACCAGTATTATATATATGTGTCTTGCCTAAGGCCACTCCATCAAACCAGTGCTATATATATGTGTATTGCCTAAGGACACTCCAACATGACCAACACACCAGTACTATATATATATATATATATGTGTCTTGCTTAAGGACCTACACCATGACCAGCAAACCAGTACTATATATATGTGTCTTGCCTAAGGACATTCCACCATGACCAACAAACCAGTGCTATGTATATATATGTGTCTTGCCTAAGGACACTCCACCATGACCAACAAACCAGTGCTATATATGTGTCTTGCTTAAGGACACTCCACCATGACCAACAAACCAGCACTATATATATATGTCTTGCCTAAGGACACTCCACCAGGACCAACAAACCAGTATTATATATAACATTATGTGTCTTGTCCAAGGACACTCCACCAACAAACCAGTACTAAATATATGTGTCTTGCCTAAGGACACTCCACCATGACCAACAAACCAGTACTATATATGTATGTCTTGCCTATGGACACTGCACCAAACCAGTGCTATATATATGTGTCTTGCCTAAGGACATTCCACCATGACCAACAAACCATTGTCTTGCCTAAGGACACTCCACCATGAGCAACAAACCAGTATATAAGCCTGACAGTAATATCCCGGTGTGCATGTAGTACAGTCAGCGACTGATTGGCCTCCAGTGGCATCTGAAATATTACAATCATTGAATAATCTCCCTTATACAGTTGAATTTTGAGATCTCTGTGGCAAAGGACTTTGTAGAAATGAGAAATATATAGTGTTTAAAATGAATAGGTTCTGTTTGTTCAACAATGAATTTCCACCCTGTATTAAATGATACTTACAATTTTCAAAATAGTACATTTCTTAACTCGGATGATAAATTGTTATATTATTTCATCAAAAGATTTCAAAATGTAGGCTTTTTTTATTCAAAAGTTTAAACAAAGAAAATTTATGGATTTAAGCTTTCTTATTTGCAGATACAAATAAACACATTTGCAGCAAACAACTTTTGAAGACATGGCTTGTAATGAACCATTTCTCCTTTTGCCACAATGTTTTCAACTCTATTTGATATAAGTAGATATGTCAAAAAGCATTAGGCAAAGGGTTAACTCTTTCCAACATACAACAAATAGGCAGCAGACAACTTTCAAAACAATTGATTGATTGATTGGGGTTTAACGCCGTTTTTAAACCCAATAGTTCAGTCACTTTTTCGAACATACAACAAATAGGCAGCAGACAACTTTCAAAACATCTAGATTAAAACATTGAATTTGTTTTTAATAATTTATGAATTTATCGATTGATTGGTGTTTAACGCCGTTTTTAAACCCAATCAATCAGTCATATCACAGCGGCCAGTTCACCTACTCATGTGTTTTCTGCGTTTCGCACACCACTACTCCACACAACAATCTTCCTAAGCAACTGGCTGCTTTTTCACATAGACTTAGCCCATTTGTGGAAGACGAATGATGCATGTCGGGATTCAAACTCACAACCCCTGGATTGACAGCCCACGTCACTACTGACAGAGCTACCGGGGCTCAGCTTTAATAATTTATGAAAGTAAAATCACCGAAAACAGTTAAAAACATTGTCGCAAAAGGATAAATTACTCATTATGAAATGTTATCAAAAATTGTCTGCTGAAGAGGAGGCATCATTGTATTGGGCAACAATCAGATAACTTACTCAGATAGGTTCCTGGAGCATAGGTCTCTTCTGTTGTTGTTCCTAAAGGGGAGTAGTGACCAAGACTGTATGGCACTCGATTGGGTGATGACTCCCTGCCATTACCGAAATATCCTGCCGAACAATTCCCTGTTGGGGCTGCTAGGTTATCTGTATCACAATACTGGCCAAGGGAACAAGGTATCTCAGCTGAGCTTCCTGCTGGGAAATAAGTTCCAGTTATAAGAATAATAATTACAAGAGGGCCATGATGGCCCTGGAATCGCTCACCTGAATTTTTATCACTTTAGCTATATAAGCCCCGCCCCCTGGCGGGCATAGTTTCCAACCAATCAACTTGGCTTGAAGGAATCTGATAGAGGGTCACCCTAGGAACATTTCTACAAAATTATTTGAAAATCGGTTTGACACTTTTGGAGGAGAAGATTTTTTAAGTTTTCACTATAGCCATAAAAGGCAAAATAGCCCCGCCCCCCTCCTGGCGGCCATGATTTTTTACCAATCAACATGGCTTAAAGGAATCTAATAGAGGGTCATCCATGGAACATTTCTTAAAAATTATTTGAAAATCGGCCTGACACTTTTGGAGGAGAAGATTTTTTAAGTTTTCACTATAGCCATATAAGGCAAAAAAGCCCTGCCCCCTGACGGCCATGTTTTTCAACCAATCAACATGGCTTCAAGGAATCTGATAGAGGGTCACCCAAGGAACATTTCTACAAAATAATTTCAAAATCTGCCAACCAGTGTGGGAGAAGAAGAATTTTGAAGTTTTTTTCCTTTCGTTGCCATGGAAACCAGAATTCTGCATGGATCCCAAAAATTTGAAGGAATTCTGGTGAGTTCATTGAGAGGATGCTTTCTGTGAAGTTTCATCCCAATTGACCCACTGGTTACTGAGGAGAAGATGTTGAAGATTTTTTAAGTTTTCACTTTGGCCATATAAGGCAAAATAGCTCCGCCCCTGGCGGCCATGTTTTTTGACCAATCAAAATGGCTTGAAGGAATCTGATAGAGGGTCACCCAAGGAACATTTCTACAAAATTATTTGAAAATCAGCCTGACACTTATGGAGGAGAAGATTTTTTAAGTTTTCACTATAGCCATAAAAGGCAAAAAAGCCCCGCCCCCTGGCAGCCATGTTTTTTGACCAATCAACATGGCTTGAAGGAATCTGATAGAGGATCACCCAAGGAACATTTCTACAAAATTATTTGAAAATCGGCCCGACACTTTTGGAGCAGAAGATTTTTTAAGTTTGCACTATAGCCATATAAGGCAAAAAAGCCCACCCCCTGGCGGCCATATTTTTCGACCAATAAACATGGCTTGAAGGAATCTGATAGAGGGTCACCCAAGGAACATTTCTACAAAATTATTTGAAAATCTGCCAACCAGTTTGGGAGAAGAAGAATTTTGAAGTTTTTTTCATTTCGTTGCCATGGAAACCAGAATTCTGCATGGATCCCAATAATTTTAAGGAATTCTCGTGAGGACATTGAGAGGATGCTTTCTGTGAAGTTTCATCCCAGTTGACCCACCGGTTACAGAGGAGAAAATGTTGACGGATGACGCAAGACGGACGATAGACGCCGGACATAGGGCGAACAATAACTCACCTTGAGCGCTTCGTGCACAGGTGAGCTAAAAATAAGCAAAGTTTGGCAAAATTAGGTTGTGTGGCATCTCCATTTCATATCACTTGAACCCTTCCCAACATATCAAAGCATTTTAACACATCTGCAGCAGAACGCTTTTTGAAAGCATTGTGGCAAAATGAGCAATTTCTCCTTTTACTACGTTGCTTTTACCGAAAAGATTTCAACATTATTCAATGATCACTTTCATTTACACAAATGCTTAAGGAGAATTGGTATACTACTAGTTGTGCTACCCTTACAGATCTTTCTCAGAAAATATATGTAATCCCTTCAAGGAAAACTGGTAGTTGACTAAAAAGGTCAATTGTAATCTTGCCATAATCTTAAATAAATAAATTATCTCCCACAATGGTACTGATACCTTGAATGTATTATACTGTACATACGGATAATATTTGTAAATGATTAAATACCTGCGAGGCAAGGTCCTCCTGTTTATTTGGTCAGGTAAAAAGTGGGACATGAAACATTGATCTTAAAGGTGATAGAGGAGTTGACATAGAGCGTTGGCTTGTCACTGTAAGCCCCTCATGAACAGTACCATCCTGCTGTACAATCTTCCGTTGGCTCAGATAGACCGTCACTTCCGCAGTATTTACCAGCTGAAATGTCAATGAGAGAAATGTCACAATATTGAACCTCCCAAAATGTTGCCAGTTGCCAACAACATAGACCCAAGATCAGCTTACACTTACACTTACTCTCAACTTGTTCAACATAGTTGGACTTAACAAATATATTGAGCAAAATCGTCCTAGAATATAAGGATATTTTCAAGTTATCCCAGCAAACACATGACGTTGGATCAACGTTGGATATACGTTGGATTTAGGTCGCGCCGTCGGCGACTCAAATACAACGTTGTATCAACGTCGAAATCACGATGTCAGTTCGACGTCGCAATTAGACGTCGAACCGACGTTGTGTTTTGGTCATAGTTTGTAATAAGTTGTATTTTATCAAGTTTATACATTTTATACACATGATGTGACAAAAAGTTGCTCAATAATCGTGATACTGCTGCAAATGAATACTAAAACTCGATCATTTTATTTATTCAAGTTGCCTCCCTTGCTTGTGCCCTTGGTTTCTGAAATTGGAATTTCCACGTGGTGTCGCATTTTTTTGGACTTTTTCCTTTCTTTTAAAATATTTTGTTTGAATTCATCTTGTTGGACAAAGATTTGCAGAAATATTTATAAAGATAGCTTCTTATCATGTAATTTCGATAATTTCGAAAAAAAATCATGTTTACTTTCCTAAAAATAGATCGACGCGCGCAACTTTTGAACCAATTTTGACCGCCATTTTGTTAACCGTGTGCGAGAGAGAAAGATTCAATTACAGCTCTATCGTTTATATTTAAAATAATACAACTAGGTAAGTTGATGCAATGTATGTTTAAATGTATATAGCACTCATGTTCTGTTGTTTTACACGGCTGCTTCAATGAAAACTTAGCGTAAAGTTCCTTGAACAATTCAACCCGTTTCGGCATCGCACCGATTCGTACCATTTTGTGTGAGAAAACAATTTCTCTCTTAAATAAGCCATATAATCTCTATCTAGAGATAAATATTAGTCCTGTTTGTTGTATAATGAATGTAGTAAATCCTGTACTTATTACAGTCTGGGATACTGTCCAGATATAGGAAATAAGACCGTACGGATAATTCCTGATGCCTGTGTGGTATGCATAATTATATGTTGGATTTTGGTCGTTATTACGACGTTGATACGTCGTGATTCCGACGTTGTTCCAACGTTGTGATTTCGACGTTGTTCCAACGTCGGAGTCTGACGTCTAACAAACTTTCATTTTCAACCAATATACAACGTCTATCCAACGTCAGTTTCTGACGTTGTTACAACGTCTATCCAACGTCAATTGTTTGCTGGGATCTGGATGTCTTTTTTTAAATTTCGAGTTGTCAAATATCAACCCTTTTCCACTTGCAGATGTATTTGATGACTTTTGAAAAATTTGTGACAAAGGTTATATTGAAAAAAATCCTTTTGTAGAGATGTTCTATTTTTTTTATCTAGATAAGCTCAATGCCGTCTGCTGAAGATTTGATGTATGTGGGAAAGGGATACAGCACTTTTCAATGAAAATTAGGAATCCAGTTTAAAAATTTGTGACAAAGGTTATATTGAAAAAAATCCTTTTGTAGAGATGTTCTATTTTTTTTATCTAGATAAGCTCAATGCCGTCTGCTGAAGATTTGATGTATGTGGGAAAGGGATACAGCACTTTTCAATGAAAATTAGGAATCCAGTTTAGCAATTAAAGTAGTTGTAAATATATATAATTTCAAGTAGATAGTAAATATATGTTTATATGTGATCTGCATACCACACACCTTTAGTAAAATATTTTTTCCCCATAATATCCCCATATAATTTCCTATGCTATAGGTACTCAAAACATTATAAAAGAAATACTATGAGTACCTATAATATGGGATTTGAAGGTCAAAAAAAGGTTTTCAAACATGAGATATGCACTTTACCTAGAATATTGAAGTACCTGTACATGATCTGCAGTCACATTGTTATATCTAATTTGCCAGATGTTTTTGAAGCAGATGAAACATAAAATAGCAGGTAAATAACAATGGAATAGTCACACAATTTGGAGCTTTCACTAACTTTTGGGAATTTTGGAATAAGTTTGATTTTAAGATGGTTATATTTGGTTGTGTAGTTGAACACTTTTCCTACAAAATGCTTACAATAAAGTGCTAAGAATAAGAGAAAGAAAAGCAGTGATTCGAACAAAGGAAACAAGAGAGCCAACTGTCACAAAATACACCCGTACTGGTTTTTTGAGACCAAGTATAGTGATAATTGGTTGTACGTCAGGCAAATTTCAAGAGCAGACACTGTTAATACCGTTTTGGTCATTTCGAGGGACATAAGTGTGGAGGACTAAGATAACGTGGTTAGTTATCTGACCAAGATAGTCTGCCCATCAACATATTGTCTAAATTTAGTGATGATCAAATAAAATGTATTTGAGTTACAGCACGGAAATCATAAACTTTATTTAATTTGAATAATACAAGGACCATAACTCTGAATAGTTGGGTTATATTGTGAAACTAGTGATAAGTTTTTAACCCGACATGACCCATTTTTACTTTATTAACCAAGATATTATGCCAATACACATTTTGACATTTGGTGGTAATTGGACAAAGGTTTCTAAAGTTATTGAGCAGACAATTAAGACCAATCTTAGGTAATTACTACAATTAAAGGGCGATAACTCTTGAGTGACTAGAGCGATATGGCTATCAGTGAAACAAAATCCATATCACTCCCACTGTGAGTGATATACGTATGCCGGAACTACTTTTTATACATATAATGGAATTTTATCTTTTTTCCACAAAAACTGTTACATGTATATAGGATCAGAGACCTAAAATAAATGTAGACATGTGAAATTTATGGTTTTTGGCGCCAAAGGGATTAACGTTATGACGTCAAACCGCTTAAGTGACGTCATTTTCCTAGTATTCGGTCATGTTATATTACACAGTTTTTATGTAAAAAAATATGTAACGGGTATATTAGATCGGATACAAGCATTATCATGTGATAAACACTTATCTTGACAAATGTATAATTCCGTAAATTGAACAAATTGGACTTATTGTCATTGTCTGACATTGTGTAGTAAACAAATACATTCACATAGATTTGTCCGCGCGTGAACAGGTATGAAGACACTAAACAGTTCCATTCTTTCGTCATCAATTAGCATAAAATAAAAAGAAAATTTGTTTGTTTTGAGTGGATATGGAACATATCTCATCTCGAAGTGATACAATTTTAACATTGTATCACTTCTCGATGAGATATATTCCATATCCATTTAAAACAAACAAATATCCTCTATTTATCAAACTTGTCCAAGATATTATGCCAATAAACATTCTGACCAAATTTGGTGATGATTGGACAAAGGCTTCTAAAGTTATTGGGCGGACAACATACTGGACGCCGCCCGCCAATTTGCCGTAGGTGTATAAAAAGGCAGCTCCGAGGGGAATGATAGTGCATAGACAATCAGTGATACTGCTGAAATAGTTACACAGACAGACAGTACTTTGTCAGGTAAATACAATTATCATAATGTAACAACACCTGGTATACCAGTTTTGCCATCTCTTTGGTAAAGATGATACAAATTCTACATCGGAGACGAATTCCTGTCTGGAACCCAAAAACAATATGGCGGCGAAAACACAAAAACATGAACCCGACCTTGCATCCAAGTTCCGATCTTAGTCTATCAATTCTACTCTCTTAACTAATGGCGGATATATACACTCAAATCAACAGTTTGAAGAGGGAGATGAGTAGTCATCTACATAGAGAAACCAAAAGGATAGATAATTCATTGACTAGTGTTCATGATCTATCAGCTTATATGGAAAATGTTGAGATTAACAGTAATGTTACATCAGAGGAGTGTGCTAGTAGTGACCCGTTAAATGACCCAGACCTTACAATAAATACTAGTGGCCTGAGTTACACAGAAGGAGAAGTATTATTAGACAAGGCCAACTCTTTAATTCAAGCTCTTGGTGATAAAGTATCGTCAAATGTTTGGAATACTGGTGTAACTAGACTCTCAAGTAAGCTTCCGCACAAACCAGGAATTGTTAAGATCAGTTTTGCCACGGTAGCTGAAAAAGTGTTAAGGAACAAATCCTCTCTTCAAAACTCAATAGTTTATGGCAAATTGGCAATATATATCAATAATAGCAAATCCCATGCAAGAGGGACTAATCAAGTTGAATTCCAGCGGCCTTCTCAAAAGACAACCAGCAGGACATAACCTGATAGTGGACTCAAATGGAAGAATCAGTTAAAAACAGAATAGCAGCAGCTCAGGACCAACTAATTCCAATCTATAGGTAACCACCCGGTTTCAATGTTTGCTCTTTTTTTCTCACATAAAATAAATGTACTGTATGTGGACCAATAATTATCACGACTTAAGAAGTGCAATATTACAAGGGATTAATAGTGATATCGTATCACTAAATAATATGATAATAACATTCAAATTGATGGTTATGTGTGGTATGGTCATAATAGACAGCAACAACATGCATGCGCAATGAGGGTCTGGTGGTGTTGGATTTCTGATTAAAACATGGATTAACAGTGATTATGACATAACGGTAGTTGATAAAAGTTATGAGGGATACTAGCTTTAAAGTTAATATATTGTGCTACGGAACACTCTATATTGGTAATGACAGCTAGGCTATCTACCTCCAGAAAACTCACGTGGGGCCGTGAAGCCCAAAGCTTTTTTGCAGACATGTTATCATTATTGAGCTATGTGTCAATGACTGATTACATGTTATAAACAGGAGATTTTAATGCAAGAATAGGAAATCTCTAGGACTCATTATCGGATTTAAATTTTATTCCACCACGAAACCATGTGGACACTGTTAAAAATGAACACGGAGCATAATTCATCGATTTTTTGATAGAATCAAGATTTTGTGTTCTAAAAGGCCACTCGTTTCAATTTTACATCAATGTCAACTAAAGGTAAATCAGTTGTGGACTATTTTTGTGTGCCGCAGGACTTATATAACACTACTCAAGCTTCAAAGGAACCAAAATACAATCAATTATCGATGAACAGAATTTACACGGTTTACTAGTTAAAAAATCACGAATTCCAGACCATGCAGTTTTAACCATAAGTTTAACAGTATACAAGTGGCACGAGTACGGACAAAAATGATCATCATTCAAACAGCTATCCATGTGTGGGCACGAAATACAAGCTCCATAAAATTCCTTTGAAATATGCCGTGATCCCATTAAACTACAGAGGTATTAGTCTTTTACTGTGTAATAGTAAATTATATAGCTCTATTTTAAATAAGTGAATTTGGAACATTTGGAACTTAGCAACAATTTTCTAGCAGACAAACAAAATGGCTTTCAGGCAAACAGATCATGTGAAGACCATATATTTACCATACAACTCTTTAATAAGGAATAATTTGAATGTTTATGCAGCATTTATAGATCTTAAGAAGGCATTTTACTTCGTAGACAGTTTGCTATATATATATATATATAGCTATATATATATATATGTATATATATATATAGCAAACGAGGCTTTGATATCCGGATAAACTTACGTTCCGATATCCTTTGACTTCCAAGAAAGGCCGACATTCCAAACTGAACTGTTGTTGAAAGCAATGTTGAACCCCCCCTGAATGGAAAAGACGGTAAAGTGTACAACTCTTTAGAATTAATGTATACTATATAGTTCCAATTCATGTATAAAGGTGAATGATAAATATACAGACTGGTGTCCGTGCAAGATGGGTGTAAAGCAGGGTGACTGTATTTCTCCAACAATATTTGCTATCTTTATAAATGATCTTGTAACCTAGATAAATAGCCTTAACCTCTGAATATCAATAGGTGAATTAACAAAGGACATCTTTATTAATATATGCCGACAACATTGTCTAAAGGTTAATTTCATTAAACAAAATATATACTAGGTAGTAAAACCCAATTGGCATTTAACGGATCTGTTTCTTGTAAAATGCTGCAGCCGCATAATGGGCCAGCATTCAATGCAGCATTTTCTTTCATTTCTTTCTTTCTTTTTTAAGAGCTATGATATAGCAAAATAATAAAATGAACCAAATAACACATAAATAGTTGATATTTTGAAATTAATCCACTTCCACATACCAACATTATTGGTTACAAAGTCTTAAAAGTGAAGTTTTAACCCTTTCCAACATATGACAAATCTGCAGCAAACAACTTTGAACACATTAATGCATAAATATGGAAACTCTTTAAATGAAAGTCTTTTTATTGTATGGCATTGAAAACATTTTGGCAAAAGGAGAGATTGCTCATTTTGAACAACTTCGCCTTTTGCCAAAATGTTTTCAAAAGTTTTCTAATGCAGGTGCAACATAATTTGTCTGCAAGTGGGAAAGGGTTTGTGACAGTGTCCCACATGTTAAGTAAGCCTACCTCTAGGACAGGTGGAGCTAGCGCAGACCCGAGTCCCTCCATAACATAGACATGTAGTACACGCGGCCAGTCTCAGCACATTTCCGTATGTCGCGGTTCCCGAGCCCCTAGGACAGTAGGATGCTATCGGACAGGGACCTAAAATAGAAACAAGCAAACATTGATTAGATCGATTGATTGATTGGCTATTTTCAGCAGTATTACAATTACATTATAGAAGCTAGTTCACATAACTATATTATTCCTGACTTTTTTTGCACCAGTACTGTACAGGATAATTATTCCTTCCAGGTAACACTACACTTTAGTTATCCATTTCACAGAATAGTCATAACCAAAGTTAGGTAAGTAGCATGGTAGTTTAAGTATCATCTCATAAAAAAAAAAAATACTATCAAACACAAATATGACAGAAAAAAACATTGTGGAACAAGAGGGCCATGATGGCCCTGGATCGCTCACCTGATTATTTTTTTTATTTATTTTTTGTGATTGGTTATGTCAAGCACAATAACACATTTGAGACAAAAATAGAGGCTCAGCAGTGCTCCATTGCTATCAATTTGAATATGTGTTATGAAGACTTTATTACCTCCTGAATTTCTATTTATTTCATTTTTTAGTTTGAAAAATTTGTCAAGATTTAAACAAACACAATTTTTTGTTTTAAACTTGTATTGGAAATATTTGAAAAATCTTGATAGAGGGTGCCCCAAGGAACATCTGTGCAAAATGATTTTCAAATCTGGCCAGCACTTTTGGACACAAAGATTTTTTAAAGTTGTAACAATGCACATATAAGAAAAACAAGCTCCATTTTTTTAAATGGATCGGAGTTACACCCCCTGCATGGCGGCCATGTTTTTCAACAGATCTGAAATACTTGAACAATCTTTGGGCCAATACTTTTGGACAAGAAGATTTTTAAAGTTTTAACAATGCTCATATAAGGAAAACAAGCTTCGCCCCCTGGCAGCCATGTTTTTCAACGGATCAGACATATTTGAACAATCTCATGCTTACCAACCTTTTCTCATCCTCAAGTGGGAGTTTCATAATCTCAAAGTGGGGGATTGGGGTTTGAAGGGGGAGATTTTCAGTGCCATGAATTTAACAGTAGAAATGTTCACAATAGAACGGAATTTAGATAACTATGCAGGGATACATGTACAATACTTTCAATATTTAATATATATTAACAACATTTTAATTTATAGACATACTTTTGAATGAAAAACACGGGTATCAATGGAATAAAGACACATGGAGAAGAAATATACATACATGTATTAATCATTTAGTCGAGCTACACACATTGTTTTGAACTTGTTGAAAGAAAGGGCCTTTTATCAGTGACAATATGTTAAAAAGTTGATGTTAGAAAATGATTGTAGTAATTTTCAGTACATTTATCCTCATGATTTGATTTTTTTTTTTTTTTTTTTAAATTTTCGAATTTTCGAAAATCGTGAGTTTCTCCCTCACGATCGTGGGGGTGGGGTTACGCCCTTCAAATCGTGAGACTCACGATTGAATCTGGAGGGTTGGTAAGCATGCAATCTTGGTAGAGGGTGCCCCAAGGAAGATTTGTGCAAAATAATTTTCAAATCGGGCCAGTAACTTTTGCAATTGTACTTGAAACTCATGCCTAACTGTTATGTTATTTAATTTGCCTACAGGGTGATAGGATTAAGTTCTGTAACATAATAATTAATATTAGAAGACAAAATAACATCGTCAAATAAAAGTTTGCTTATTTTGTAAAAAAACCTTTTTTTCATAATATTTTCAAATATAATCAGGGAAGTGAGATAAAAAGTCAGTTCAATGAGTTTCATGTTAAAATAAAGTAATGAAAACATTTTGCTCTACAATATTAACTCTTTCCCTCATATAACAAATCTGCACCGGACAACTTTGAAAACATGTAGGCAAAAACATGGACAATCCCTCATAAATAAAGGTATCATTATTGAAAAAGTTGAAAACATAGTGGCAAAAGGAGAAATTGCTTGTTTTGAGTTATTTCTTCTTTTGTCACAATGTTTTCAAAAGTCGTCTACTGCCAAGGCTTCAGAAAGTGTCTATATGTTGGAAAGGGTTAACATGATCCTAACTTTTGTGCACTCTCGATAACTTGTACATGTGATAATTTTAACATATCGGTTTGACTTAATTCATTTCTTTGAACTTAATAATTATGTCTTTTGAAAACAGATTGATCAATTGAGCAATTAGAACTGCTGCTATGCTTTTTTCTTAATATAATTTTATCACTTGCTCGCTTTTATATAATACACACTTGTAAAGTTTAGATAAATTACTAAGCTGACAATACACATAGTTAACTTTAGCATAAATTGAAGAACAACTACAACACATTGATAACACATAGGTAATTTATCAGTCAGTTTTGACATTATAAAGGCATACATGTATTTTCATCAAATCTAAACTATTCATTGTGTGTTTTAACCCTTTCCCTCATACATATGCTTTTTGAAGCCTCTACAACAGACAACATTTGTCACATCTTTGTGGTAGGAATCCACAAATAAAATATGTTTAACATGCATATCATGAACAAGAGGGCCAAGATGGCCCTAAATCGATCACCTAATTGATAGTAAATTAGTAGCAAATATTTAACTGCAAATATCTGGAAAATTTTATCAGGGAGTGCAAATGAAACTGAAAGGAGTGGACACTTCTCAAGAAACAGCTTATCAGTAAAGGCCATTTATATCTTGAAATCTAACAAGAACTTTAATAAGAATGGAATTATAAAGTTTTTGTCATTTTGCACCTTTTCTGATGCCGCCTTGCTGCCCTGTTTTTCAACGAAATCAATATGGCTTCAACAGTTTATTTAGAGGGTCACTTAAGAAACATTTCTACCAAATTATCTTGCAATCGCACAAGTAGATTATGGAGGAAAAGGATTTTAAAATTTGGGTATTTTTCTCACTTTCTGATGCCGCAGCAACCAAAGTTCTCAATGGAATTTAAATCTTTGAACAATTTTGAAAGAGGACCACCAAAGGAACATTCTTGTGATGTTTTGTGGAAATTGGTCTATTGGAATGGTAGGAGATGGTTGTCATTTGTAGCTAAAAGTTCAATTTACCCCTTTTGTGATGACGCCTGGTTGATATGATTGTGTAACCAATCAAAATGGCTTAAGCAAATTAAATAGAGGATCATTACAGTAAGATTCGTATTATATTTTCTTAAAATCAGACAAGCGTTTGCATAAAAATGGAATTTTCAAGTTTTGTCATTTTGCCCCTTTTTTGATGCCGCCTGACTGCCATGTTTTTCGACCAATCAGTATGGCTTGAACAATTTTCATAGAGGGTCACCCAATGAACATTTCTACCAAATTATTTTTGAATCTGACAGGCAGATTCGGAGGAGAAGATTTTTAAAGTTTGGACCTTTTGCCCCCTTTCTGATGCCGCAGCAACCAAAGTTCTCAATGGAATTTAAATCTTTAAACAACTTTGAAAGAGGCCAACCAGAGGAACAGTCCTGTGATGTTTCACGGAAATTGTCCTTGGAGTTTGGGAGAAGATGATATTTAAAGCTAAAAGTTAACGCCGGATGGACGACGGACAAAAAGTGATCAGAATAGCTCACCTTGAGCCTTTGGCTCAGGTGATCTAAACAAGAGGCCCAAGAGGGCCAGTATCGCTCCACGGCCATAAGGCAAAAATAAAATCTCCAAACAGCCCTGCCCCCTTGTGGCTATTTTTTTTACCAACCACCATGGCTTAAAGGAATCTTGTAGAGTGTCACGCAAGGAATGTTTCTGCAAAATTATTTGAAAATCGGACTGACACTTTCGGAGGAGAGGATATTTTAAGTTTTCACTATAGCCATTAAGGCAAAATAGCCGCACCCCCTGGCAGCCATATTTTTCAACCAATCAACATGGCTTGAAGGAATCTGATAGAGGGTAAGCCAATGAACATTTCTACAAAATTATTTGAAAATCTGCTGAACACTTTTGGAGAAGAAGATTTTTTAAGTTTTCACTATAGCTATATAAGGCAAAATAGCCCCGCCCCCCCTGGCGGCCATGTTTTTCGCCCAATCAACATTTCTTGAAGGAATCTGATAAAGGGTCACCCAAGGAACATTTCTACAAAATTATTTGAAAATCGGCCTGACACTTTTGGAGGAGAAGATTTTTTAAGTTTTCTCTTTAGCCATATAGGCAAAATAGCCCCGCCCTGTGACGGCCATGTTTTTTTACCAATCATCATGGCTTGAAGGAATCTGATAGAGGGTCACCCATGGAACATTTCTACAAAATTATTTGAAAATCTGCTGAACACTTTTGGAGAAGAAGATTTTTTAAGTTTTCACTATAGCTAATAAGGCAAAATAGCCCCGCCCCCCCTGGCGGCCATGTTTTTCAACCAATCAACATTTCTTGAAGGAATCTAATAAAGAGTCACTCAAGGAACATTTCTACAAAATTATTTGAAAATCGGCCAGACACTTTTGGAGAAGAAGATTTTTTAAGTTCTCACTATTTTTTTCTTTCGGTTGCCATGGAAACCAGAATTTCGATTGGATCAAAACAAATTGAAGGAATTTAGTAGAGGACATTGAGAGGATGCTTCCCATGAAGTTTCAACCAAATTGGCCAAGTGGTTAGGGAGAAGAAGTCGTTTAAAGGAAAAAGTTAACGCACGCACGCAGGCACGCACGCAGGCACGCACGCACGCACGACGGACAATTCGCCATGACATAAGCTCGACTGGCTTTCAGCCAGTGGAGCTAAAAAGGACTGATATTGCTACTTAAAAAGTAGCTTTTCATATTTTAGAAGTTAATCTATTAATCAATCACTTAGATTTTTGATAATTAAGGTAAGGTAGACTCTTGTTGCATGAGTTGATACAACATCTATTTACAAGAAATGTTTGTCAAAACATAATATTTATTTCACATCGCTAAAAACTCTTATTTGACCATCAAACCATATGTTATGGATACTGAAAAGAATCATCTCAGTGAAACGATTCTTTTAAGTACCAACAACATAGGGCTAAGTTGAGTCGTACTAGAGATATTGATGGAAAAAGACCATTTTACTCCTCCTTATCTAGTCCTTTGACATATGCACAAGCTCACTCGAGTCAACACTGTCTGCAAATGCAAGGAGGCCTTATCTCCCCTGACGCAGCTCTTTTTCAAGTGAGGTTAGGAAGGGTATTATTTGGAATAACGTAACCTAACTCAACCTGTTCCTTCATAAACAAATTCTTCCATCATGCATACAGGTTGTTGTAAACCAGTACTTGAAACATGTCAATATATCTAATTAGCAAAGCCAAACTACTTGTGTGAGACAACTATTTATATTTCCATCAAATCTTGTTTAAAATCATAAAATGTATAATTTGTTTGAAACTGAAAGATATCTTTTATACTTCTATAACTGATCATATTCTGTTTTAAATGACTGTGGTTTCATATATACTTGGCAAGTAGTTTGCTTTGAACCATGGCAGAGCAATTTAAAAATGGAGTAACTGGTTTAAAATCAAGATTCTGGTTATTTTGGATTCCATTATAACAATCATTACCAACAACTCTGCCTCCTGGAAGTCAAGAAACAATAAACTGTTTCCCATGTCTGTTAACATCCCATGGTTAAAACTTACAAATTCTCCTATTTACAGCAAATCTACAGCAGACAACTTTGACAACATCCAAGTAAAAATATGGAAAATTTCATATAAATGAAAGTATAATTATTCAATAGAGTTGAAACTTGAAAGCATTGTGGAACAAGATGTGTTTGTGAAACACTGATGCCCCCAAATGGCAACATCTAGGTCAAAGGTCAAGGTCGCCAGGTCAAAAATGTTGGTACTGACAGAAAGGTCATGTCACAAGGAATACACATGTGAAATATGGTAGCCGTACCTGTTATGGTTCAAAAGTAGTGGTCAAGGTTAAAGTTTTTTTCGAGAATGGCAACATCTAGGTCAAAGGTCAAGGTCGCAAGGTAAAAATTTTGGTACTGACAGAAAGGTCATGTCACAAGGTATACACATGTGAAATATGGTAGCCGTACCTGTTATGGCTCAAAAGTAGTCGTCAAGGTTAAAGTTCTTATCGAGAATGGCAACATCTAGGTCAAAGGTCTAAAGGTGAAAAAGTTTGGTACTGACAGAAAGGTCATGTCACAAGGTATACACATGTGAAATATGGTAGCCTTACCTGTTATGGTTCAAAAGTAGTGGTGAAGGTTAATTCTTTTTTTTGAGAATGGCAACATCTAGGTCAAAGGTCAAAAATGTTGGTACTGACAGAAAGGTCATGTCACAAGGAATACATATGTGAAATATGGTAGCCGTACCTGTTATGGTTCAAAAGTAATGGCCAAGGTTAAAGTTTTTTTCGAGAATGGCAACATCTAGGTCAAAGGTCAAGGTCGCAAGGTAAAAAATGTTGGTACTGACAGAAAGGTCATGTCACAAGGAATACACATGTGAAATATGGTAGCCGTACCTGTTATGGTTGAAAAGTAATGGCCAAGGTTAAAGTTTTTTTCGAGAATGGCAACATCTAGGTCAAAGGTCAAGGTCAAAAATGTTGGTACTGACAGAAAGGTCATGTCACAAAGAATACACATGTGAAATATGGTAGCCGTACCTGTTATGGTTCAAAAGTAGTGGTCAAGGTTAAAGTTTTTTTCGTGCAGACAGACGTGTTAAAGTTTTTTTCGTGCAGACAGACAGACGTGCAGACAGACGTGCAGACAGATGTGCAGACAGACGTGCAGACAGGCCAAAAACTAGATGCCCACCGAATCGGAGATTCCGGGGGCATAAAAAGTAGTAATTGCTCACCTTATGCAATTTCTCCTTTTGCCATATTGTTTTTTAAAGTCGTCTGCTGCAAATGCATCAAAATGTGTCTATATGATGGAAAGGTTATGACAGGTCACTTTTGCTAATTTGATAAGTCTTCTGCACCAGAGACATTAATTTGTTAGTTTTATTCATTTTATCAATAATCCCTATATAAACACTTACATGCATTCCTCTTGATGTCTGCTTCCAAGTAGGTAAGCCATTTCTACAACCTTTAAAGTCTTTGGTTTGACCTCCTAGGGATGGAACCCTCAGGTCTCCCATTCTCTAGGTGAGTAAATTAGTATTTGGGGAGACAAGTTTACTCCATTGTAATAATCTTCTGATTTCTTTAACTAAACAACATGTTTTGGGTACTCAGTGAGTAAACATACATGTGGTATGAAGGTCAAAAAATATTTGGAACATGAAATATGACTGACCCCTATCTTGAGCGCCGCTTAGTCCTTTTGATATCAACAAAATCTAAATAAAGAAATAAACAATCTTAAAAGATGAAATTGCTCATTATGAACAAGGTCAAAAAATATTTTGGACATGAAATATGACCCCTATCCTGAGCGCCGCTAAGTTCTTTTGATATCAACAAAATCTAAATAAAGAAATAAACAATCTTAAAAGGTGAAATTGCTCATTATGAACAACTTGACTTTTTCCCAAAGTTATCAACTCCAATTGCCTATCCAATCATGTGAATGGCAATCTTATAGGTTGGTTACCTGTATAGTATGCCAGCCTGTAGATCTACAGTATCTTCCAGCCAGACAGCTAATACTCTGATAGTGCTTAGGCTCCACTCATAGACAGGTAGGTGCCTACTGGGTACTGATTGGGCGTTCCTGTGCCCTGTTAGCATTAGTTATCAGCAGAAGAGGTGGTTGGATTCTGAGTGGTATCCCCACCACTGCAGTAATTTCCTGCATCACAAGTGCCATTTGGTGTAGTCAGACCTGAAATAATTATTATGGAACTAGATATTTAGCTTTGTCACAAGGGCAACTTTGTGTAGTCAGCCCTAAAATTATTATTATGGAACTAGATATCTAGCTTTGTTCATATTCTTTTTTATTTCTTGGATAAGTTTAAACAACTTACAGCTGCTTTTAATCATTTCTCAAATTCAAATGAATTGTGATACATCTGCATCAGACAACTTTTGAAAATATTGTGGCAATAGTAGAAATCAACTATATTCGATGTTCACTTTATTTTCTGTTATTTTCAAAGCAGTCGAAAATGAACATTTTACCTTTAAGCGTGTTTTTGCAAAAGCTCACACCTTAAAATTAAAGAGCAGAACAGAGACTCTCTTACACAAAAGTACATTTGGGTAATACTTCGGTTCTAGCTCATATCGAGCAATTTCTTTCAACTCTATTTAATAAAAAAAATTCAGTGATTTTGCATATTTTTGCCCATTCCTACATGCAACAAAACTGCACCAGAGGACATCTAATTTAAATTAAGGATTTTTTTTATAAATAAATCTATAACTATTATTATATTAGTGTTGAAAACATTTTGACAAAAGGAACAAGAGGCCCAATATTGCTGCAATCAGTATCGCTGCAATTAGGCAAAAATTAGATCTCCAAACGGCCACGCCCCCTGGTGTTGAAAACATTGTGACAAAAGGTACAAGAGGCCCAATATCGCTGCAATCAGTATCGCTGCAATTAGGCAAAAATTAAGTCTCCAAACAGCCATGCCCCCTGGGGGCCATGGCTTTTTTACCAATCACAGTGGCTTGAAGGAATCTCCTAGATTTGTATTTCGTTTTATAGGGGGTTTTATGCCGCTTTCGACTTTATTTCAGTTATATCACGGCAACAGTTCACTTATTCATGATCCCTGGGTGAACAAACCAGTACTAGGCTGGAAAATGTGCCTTGCCCAAGGGCATTGACCGTAGTGCCGCAACTGGGGATCAAATGTGGGACACCCAGTTTCCAATTCCTGACCCTAACCGAATCTTGTAGAGTGTTACCAAGGAAAATCTGCCAAATAGTTTGGGAGGAGAATATTTTTAAAGTGTTCACTAAAGCCAATTTAAGGCTAACAGCCCTGCCCCCTGGCAGCCATATTTTAAGACAAAATAGCCGCGCTCCCTGCAGCAATGTTTTTCAACCAATCAACATGGCTTGAAGGAATCTGATAGAGAGTCACTACAAAATTATTTCAAAATTGATTCATATCTCACCGTTAAAGCTGCTCTGATGTACATGACTGACAGGAACTTTGCATCTGTAATCCCACACTAATCGAGAATGTTCCTAGAGGACAGGGTGTTTCTATACTTGATCCTTCTACACAGAAAGAGCCCGCCAGACACTCATATCCTGTTGTTCCATCTGTTTGGGTCGAGGAGTTTGCACAAGTCAAACATACATAACCAGCGCTACAAGTACCAGTCAGGGTTGACAGATCTGTAAATCATATAATATAGTTTTACTACTTGACAATATTGACTGGATTCCATACATTTATTTTCATTGGGTTGTCATGTTTTGGAAGTCACACAGTTTGAATTCAATGAAAAAGCATGTTTTTCCTTTAATGTCTCTACCGGCATATAGGATAAAGAGAATGAGAAAGGACGTAATTCCTTTCATGTCTACCGACATATAGGATAATTAAAATAAACTATCACTGAATGTGATTAATCGAACCAGGGCTCCGCAAAACCGATAAATTGCCGGTTTAAACCGTTTTTGAACTCAGCGGACCGGTTTCAATCTTAAAACTTATATATGGCAGTATCTAAATTGGTCCAGGAATTTTTTATAAATTAAAACTAATATAAAATCGGTCCAGGAGTTTCTATAAAGCTAACTATATAACACCTCCGCTACAGGTCACTTTGTAAACAGAGTCGTCTGTACACCTTCGAGATAGTCACTTACCGTGACGTAAACAGGTTTATCGATCCAATTAAGTTTGACAATCGTGTAATTGACATTAACGAGCGATGACACTGTTATGCAACCATCTATGCAAGGTAACCTGCTATAAACATGGAATTCGTGTATATTTGTTTTTAAAAGAGTTTCAATGTAAAAAAAATTAACGTGGGGGGGGGGGGGAAGAAATATTCTTGGACAGATTGAAATTTCAAAATTTCCGGAGCCCTGCCTCAAACGCTGGCCTGATAGGAAAGATAGTGAAATATTAAGAAACCCCACATTCCATGTTGTAGTTTTAAAGTTTTTAAAGCTTCCGACCGACCAACAAAAGGGCCATAACTCTGTAAAATAACATTCAATTGTAAGACCTTTATGATATGCACATCTCCTCTTGGTATAAAGGCTTCATGTAAAATGTTATTGAATTCCACCCAGTGATTTGTAAAAAATAGGCTGGACAAAACATGGCTTCTGAGCGACCAACAACTTAATAAGTAAAAGGGCCATAACTCTGTAAAATAACATGCAATTGTAAGACCTTTAGGATATGCACATCTCCTTTAGGTATAGAAGCTTCATGTAAAATGTTATTGAATTCCACCTATCAGTTTGTAAGAAATGGGCCGGACAAAGTATGACTTCGGACAAAATATGAGCAACAACTTAATAAGTAAAAGGGCCATAACGCTGTAAAATAACATGCAATTGTAAGACCTTTAGGATATGCACATCTCCTCTTGGTGTAAAATTTTATTGAATTCCACCAATTGGTTTGTAAGAAATAGGCCGGACAAAATATGACCAACAACTTAATAAGGGCCATAACTCTGTAAAATAACATGCAATTATAAGACCTTTAGGGTACGCACATCTCCTCTTGGTATAGAAGCTTCATGTAAAATTTAATTGAATCCCACCCAGAGGTTTGTAAGAAATATGGCTTCAGACAAAAAATTACCAACATGTTAATTAATAAACAAGAGGACCATGATGGTCCTATATCGCTCACCTGATTTAATCAAACTTAAAAAGTTTTCATTGTTCTTTGTCTATACATATATACAGAAAACAAGCAACACACCCTGGTGGCCATGTTTATCATCCTATCAAAATAATTTGTCTTTGTAGAGGGGCACCCAAAGAACATTCATGGCAAATGGACAAGAATATTTTTGAAGTGTTTACCTTAACAAGTCTATGTAAAAACAAGTAATCCCCAGGGTGGAGCCATGTTTGACACCAGGGCTATAATAATTTGACCAATCTTGGTAGAGACAAGATTTTTAAAGTTTTCCCTATAAGAGTATATGTAAAACAAGTGACACAGGTGGGGCCATTTTTGACCCCAGGGCTATAATTTGAACAATCTTGGTAGGGGTCCACTAGATGATGCTAC
This sequence comes from Serripes groenlandicus, assembly GCA_031761405.1. NCBI lineage: Eukaryota > Metazoa > Mollusca > Bivalvia > Cardiida > Cardiidae > Serripes > Serripes groenlandicus. The sequence continues at coordinate 3,110,297 of JASEVX010000012.1, read as the reverse complement.
ATACCAAATATCAAAGGCCTGGGCCTTCTACTTTTAGACAAGATGATTTTTTAATTTTTTTCCCTTTATGAGTCTATGTAAAACAAGTGACCCCAGGGATGGGTAACTTTGACCAAAGGGCTATAATTTGAACAATCTTGGTAGAGGTCCACTAGATGATGCAACATACCCAACATCAAAGGCCTGGGCCCTCCACTTTTAGACAAGAAGATATTTTAAGTTTTTTCCCTATACAAGTCTAAATGTATGTGAAACAAGTGACCCCCGGGGAGGGGTCATTGTTGACCCCATGGCTATAATTTGAACAATCTTGGCAGAGGTCCACTAGATAATGCTACATACCAAATATCAAAGGTCTGAGCCCTCTACTTTTAGACAAGAAGATTTGTTAAGTTTTTCCCCTATATGAGTTTATGTAAAACAATTGACCCCCGGGATTCTTTCAAAGCAGAGGACTTTAACCCTTTCCCAAATATAGACACTTACTGACATCTCTGCAGCATACCACTTTTGAAATTATTATGGCAAAAGGAAAAAATTCTCATAATAAGCAATTTCTTCATTTTGCAACAAAGATTTCAACTCCACTTAATGATCATACTTCCAATTATTGAGATTTTCCATGTCTTTGCCCAAATGTTTTCCGCTGCTGCATATTTATTGTATGTGGGAAAGGTTTTAAGATAACCGATCAAGTAAACTACTGTTAATCCATATTCTCCTTACTTTTAAGCAGGACAAGCCAAGCAGTCTGTTTGTCCCGTGTTGCCTTGATAGACCCCAGCTGGACACTGTGACGGTGTTCCAGTACCTCCAGGACAGAAATGACAGGCTGGACACGAGTAGTTGGCTGGAGCCGAGGAGCTTTGACCCGCAGGACAATAATATCCCGCAGAACAAGGTCCGGTGATTCTGCCAAGACTTGAAAAATAGTACCCAGCTGTACAGGTCACAGTTTGTGGGGTCAATGTTTCCCGTGTTGGATGAGAAGGAGCCTGCGGGGCAAGGTGTTGATGCATTAGATCCGGCTACACAATAATGGTTGGCAGTACACAGCATGTCGTTGGGTGTGGTGGCACCACCTTGGCAGTAATAACCTGTAATAATAATAGGCATTGTAACAGTCCTGAAAGATCCGACCTGACCAGTGCTCGAACCATAGACCTTTTGATCCGAAGCCGAGCACTGTACCACGTCGCTATAAAAGCTAGCTTAGTATAGCAAGGTAGTATAAGTGTCCCCATATACATATCCATTTCGCTTAAAAGCTAGCTTAGTATAGCAAGGTAGTATAAGTGTCCCCATATACATATCCATTGACTCCAATTTCAGAGCTCTAGATAAGGGACGTTTTGCATGTTTTAAAATCCTTATTTGACCTTATAACCATATGATGTGGGTACTCAAAAGAATCGTCTCATTGAGACGATTCTTTTGAGTACCCATATCATAGGGTTTCGTTGGATGATTAGAGAGATATCGTGGGGGAAAGACCTGTATACGCCTCCTTATCTGGACAAATATGTCATAAATGAATCATGTTACATGAATATCAACCTTTAGACGTCTTGAAATTAAAATGTTCACACACATGCAGAAACATTTTAAAACATCTGCAGCATCTGTTTGCCACAATATTTTATATTCTTTTACATGGAGATCTTCTCATATTTCCTTAAAAAATACTATGGAAGTATTTATGTTACAACTACCCTATCACAAGATGTTGAATCTTATTCACATCATTGTTTTCACAGTATAGTGCAGGCTTGCAAGTTCATATGAACTCCAAGTAAACAAACCTTAGGACCTTTGGGATCAAGATCAACCTGTGCATCTGGCTCTACACTGATTTCTTACATCATAGCAGCCTTTGAGAAATATCTTTGATTAAGGTAAACAATCAAAATATCAGTGTAAGAAAGTGTGCATTACCTTGTAAATAATCTCCCGCATCATCAGACATGCCAGGTATTCATGCTAGACAGTCACTGAGAGCAAACTTTAGTTCTTGTAGAATTTTGACTGATAAGTTCCAGCTGAGCAAGCTGTAGGTTGATGACTAGCTGTTGGACAATAAGATCCACTGGGAAACTGGTCACCATAGCTTTTGCCCACCAGGTTAGCTTCCTCTGATGCGTTGTTACAGTAATATCTAGCCAGACAGTCTCCAGAAGACGTTGAGAGCCCTGCAGAGTCGCAGTATTGGCCAGGGGGACAAGGAGTGCATCAGCTAGGGTTGTGATTTGTGAGGCACACCAATGGTGCCTTTTGGACAGTTGACAAAGTTTGGTGATGCAACCACACATAAAGAGCCCTGTTGGCAAGCTCCACCATTGGATGATAGGTTTGGTTCTATGGCTCCACTTGTGCAACAATATTCAACAAGGTTCTGTGTCTGACAGTAGTAGCCTGGTGTACATGAGTTTATTGTGCTGATGTATTGCTGAAAGTGCCTGTTGGACATGGAGTTTGGATGGCAGTCTGGGTTCCTTCTGGGCAGTAAAATCCAGCAGGGCAATCTTTAGGTATCACCACACCATGGCTTGTTTCACCAACACCACTCTGTTGCTCCGAAATGGCTTCATTCCGATCACAATATTTTCACTCTGGACAGATAAGACAAGATATTTGTTCAACATTGGGTTGATAGTATCCAGATGGGTATGGTGTCTCAGTGGCACTACCCTCTGGGCATTGATGACCTTCCAGACACTTGTTTCCTGGAGGCTGTGGTACAATACTGCAATGCAGGGCAGAAGAAACCTGCACTACAGTTACCATTGTGTAGATCTCTTCCAGTACCTGAACAATATTGTCCAGCTGTGCATGGCAAACAGTAAGAAACATTTTCATTACCATAGGCATTACTGAACATACCTTCAGCGCAGGTGGAGGGCGCTTGACTAGCCTTTGGACAGTAGTTTCCTAATGTCACCAATGGTCTCATTCACAGGATTGTTCATGGTTGAAGATACACTATAGTTGTATCCAGCCAAGCAAGGACCAGTCACTGCGGAGAGTTTGGCTATCTCACAATAGTAACACCCCTGTACATGCTGTTGGGGACTATGATTCGTTGGGACAGACGTTTCCTGCCTGACATTTTCCTCCAATTCTTGTGGCTGGAGAATTACAATTTGATCCTGTGTCATTTTCAATTACCCTAAAGAGCAGTAAAATCCACCAGCATCAACCACAACTACTGCGAGATGAGCAATATTGATCACTATCACATTGCTAAGAGGTTGTAAGTACCATTGCCATATGGGTATTGGGTGGAGAACTTGGTATTCAGGACAGTAATGACCTGAAAAATATTATATTCACCCTTTACCTGATGTTACATATTCCTAAATAAGGAGGAATAGAGGTGCCTTTGCCAGACAATATCTTTCATATAAAGCAATTGACCCCTTCCTGTTATGCTGATGCATTTAGACGCATCTGCAGCAGACGACTTTTGAAAACATTGTGATAAGCAATTTCTCATTTTGCAATAATTTTTTTGACGACGACGGACGGTAAATGATCACAAAAGCTCACCTTGTACTTCGTGCTTAGTTCGTGCTTAGGTGAGCTAAAAATGTTCAAAACAAGCAATTTCTCCTTTTGAAACACAATGTTTTCAACATTTCCGAGTAATTATAACTTTAATTTTTGAGATATTCCGTATCTTTTAGTATACATTTTTAAGTAGTCTGCTGCAGATTTGCTGTTTGTGGGAAGGGGTAAAAACCATTTTCAACAATTTCTTAGTTATAGATCACGGCGTTTTCCTGGGTAAAGTACCATTTCTACTGGTCCATCTACTTTGACACCAGCCAGTCAGTCATAATCCTAACCCTGCAACCCTAAGAGCCAAGGAGGGAAGCCATTACTACAGTTTTTAAAGTTTTGGGTATGACATGACCAGGGATCAAACCTGCCACCGCCCGCACCCAAGGTAGATCCTCAACCACTATGTTCAGAAGTGAAATGGAACCAAATTAAGAGCGCGCTTTATTATTTAGGAAAAATATGAGGAAGCTTGGAATTATAACTGATTTGTATATTTTATTCAGGTTTTTCGCTGTCTTCAACATTATGTAAATATAAGGTAACATATTAATCAGCCTGACACTTTTTGAGTTTTCACTATAGCCATATAAGGCAAAAAAGCCAATCCACATGGCTTGAAGGAATCTGATAGAGGGTCATCAAAGGAACATTTCTACAAAATTATTTGAAAATCTGCCAACTGGTTTGGGAGAAGAAGAATTTTGAAGGTTTTTTCATTTCGTTGCCATGGAAACCAGAATTCTGCATGGATCCCAAAAAATTGAGAGGATGCTTTCTGTGAAGTTTCATCCCAATTGACCCACTAGTTACTGAGGAGAAGAAGTTGACGTATGACGCGCGACAGACAAAAGGCGATCACAATAACTCACCTTGAGCAAAGCTCAGGTGAGCTGAAAAGGGGAATAATTTTGTCACAATAACAGTCACATTTATGGAACTTGGTATGTGATGTTGTCTTATGATACTAAACACAAATATAAATTTTCAAAATAATATCTGTAACAGTTCTAGAGATATTGAAGGAAATGTGAATTTTGGAATGTTTTTAAGTCTAAAAATGGGCATAACTCTAGACAATAGTTACGGAATTACCTCCTTTTTAGGCGTACACAATATCATATGCTGGTGATTATGTCTGCAAAGTTTGGCATCAATATCTAATACGGTGTAGGAGGAGTAGGCAGGACGGACAGACAGACAGACAGGCAGACAGACAGGCAGACAGACAGACGGACAGGCAACGCCTCGCCATAATACGTCCCGTTTTGAAACGGGCGTATAAAAATGAAATGGCTTTGAAATTGATAGAAACATGTATGGTATTCTGAAGTGAAATGGAACCCCAATTAATAGTGCATACTTAAGAATACTTACCACACGAATGACATCAATTGTTCCGTTCATCTAGTTAATCCATCGTTGGTCGATGATTTGTTAGTCTTGTCTGCGCTGGCTCTCTCATTTGATATTCAGAAGTAAAAAGGAATGAATGAATGTATAGTATTTTATGGCGCATCGACGGCTAAGGTCATTTAACACATTATAAATGAGAAGTACATGTAGTATGATTTAAAATTGAATATGTTTGATAAAACTATATAATGAGAAATGATGGAAACAAATTATAGGTAATAAAGAAAAGAATTTATGTATATGAGATGGTCATACAAGAAATTCCTCCCCTATCCATAAAAGGACCTCCAAACAACAGGAGACGATATACCAATATTTGTTGTACCAAAAATGAACACTGAATGAAAGTATAATGTTTTATGACTAAAATCTATGTAATGGGAATGGAATGACATATGTTATATAAATAAGAGTGTGTGTATATATGTAGACAGACAACAAGAGGCCCATGAGGGCCTATGCTCTACTGGTAAGGTTCTTTGGTCATTTTCAATCCAGAGCATGTATGTATGGTGAAGATCGGATAGTAAATGGAGGCTCTATTATGTTCACAAGCTGTATTATAGCAATTTAGCTGGTTTGTGAAAGGAACCAAGCTCTCATGGATATCTAAATACTCTATAAGTTTGATTGAGATACAATCAAAACTGAAGACTTTATCGCGTTCACAAGCAAATGTTTATGGACGCACAGATGCGCACACAGAAAATCTTTGGCCAGTAAAGCTAAAAAGTATCATCACAGCTTATAGTAAAGTGAAATCTCCTTTAAGAAAGAAATTATAGCATTTATTGGGCCAGTGTCGAATAGTGTTTTAAGACTAGTGACAATGTAATAATTAGCATGAATTTGTGCAAAGTCAGTGTAATCAATTAAAATGTGCTGAATGGTATAGACATTCAGGTGTATCATCTTTTGTAAAGAGCCAAGAATGTGTAAGTCCAGAGTGCCCAATTCGACAACAAGCTATAATAACCTCTTCTCAACGAATATGCCTGTAAACGGGGTTCCATTCGCTAAGGATTGGTTTGACAGAATGAAGCTTGTTAAAACTATCAGCATCCCATTTGGTTTGCCAAGAAGATTGGATATAGTTAACAAGAGCACTGCCTGCGGGTTCCTGACGCTCATCTGATATTATACTTTTACGGTTTATTTATTTTATATAAAAAATCTTCAAATTCGGAATTAATATTTACATATTGTAATGACCGCACACAACTGCTATTTTTCAAGTATTGAAACAAGATTTAACATGTGGAAATAAATCCAAGTTCATATACATGATAAGGAAGATCTTCAGATCGGATGGCTCTCACAATCAGTCAAGATCATAAGCGGAGTCTTATGTTATATGGACAGGGGCAATTAAATGAAATGGTTACGTTAAAGTCAACTATAACTATAAAGATATTGAATATCTGCTTTCCTATTCATAGAAACAGTCACCTTGACACCCAAAACAAAATCTGAATGAAGATATTCATAATATGTTGAAGTACATCATGTTTTTATTGCTACGAGAAATTTGAATCAATGTAACAACAAATGAACAAACTATGTCAATTCTCAAAATCTACCAAAATACATTTATGTTTTTTACCCCCAAAAAACAGGTCCACTTTGCATATTAACCATACAATGTACAGAAGGGTATAAGAGGAACAAGTTTTCCAAGTTTCAACGTAATAGGTTTGATAGTTTCCATGTAAGTGACCTAAATGCAAAACTTAACCAACTATGTCCAATTCTCAAAATCAACCAAAATCCATCAAAATTTATGTTTTAACCCCAAATAAAAGGCCACACTCAGCCTCTATAACATACAATGGGATGAAGGGTATTAGATTAGAAAAACAACGCATACTCAGCAACTTTATCATACAATAGGATTGATAGTTTCCATGTAAGTGACCTAAATGCAAAACTTAACCAGCACCGCCAATTCTCAAAATTAACCAAAATACATCAAAATTTATGTTTTAACCCCAAATAAAAGGCCACACTCAGCCTCTATAACATACAATGGGATGAAGGGTATTAGATGAACAAGGGCAAGTTTCTGCCTTCTAGAAGAAAGGGAAGGTTCATTAGCTTCAGCATATTTAAGACTGTTAACTGGAGATGTTTTAAAAGCTTTAAGGGCAAGGCGAAGACCTTGATTATGTATGGGATAATTAAGCAACTGAATGTAAGATTTGCGAGAAAACCATAAACAATAGAGCTATAATCAAGTTTAAAACAAATAAGGGAGCATTACAAACATAAAAGTACTTTCCTATCAGCTCCCCAGTCAGAATGGGCTTCAACCTTGAGAAGGTTTAACGCTTTTTGACATTTTTATTTAAAGCCTAAATATGTGGAAGGGATGAAAGTTTTGGGTCAAAGATTACACTAAGAAACTTGGAACTTCAATGCGAGAATTATTCATATGAAGATCTGGGTCTGGGTGGAACCACGTTTATTACAGAAGTGCATGCATTTGGTTTTGGTCTTGGAAAATTCAAAATCATTTTCGTCAGACCATGTTTGAAGTTTATTTAAGCCTTGTTGTAGTTGACGTTCTATAATGTCCATATATCTTGAACGAAAACAAATAACAAAATAATCCACATAAAGGGAGCATTCAAGACCTGGGTTATTAGCACTAACAATTGAATTGATTTTCACACTAAATAATGTGACCGATAAAATGCAACCTTGAGGAACACCCATCTCCTACTCACAAATTAAGCACCTAATAGGGTGTTACCAAAATGAACACGAAAGCGGTGTTCATCCAAAACTGCAGCAAAAAATAGAGGTAGACGGTCTCTAAGACCAAAGTCATGGAGATACTTTTAAATATAAGCACTTTCAAGATCAAAGAATAAAGAGACAACATGTTGCTTATTAATAAAGCCTTCTCTAATAAAAGATTCAAAAATGACGAAAACTGCTTTTAACATTGGCAATAAGATTGTTCGATTCTAGGAACCATACAAGTCGGTCATTAACCATTCTTTCCAATGTTTTGCAGATAAAGCAATGGGATGATAGTTGCTATGACTAGGTTTCTTTGCCCGGTTTTAGGATAGGTATAACAATTACCTCTCTCCAAGACAAAAGAAATTCACCAGACTGCCATACATCAGTAAAAATATCCAATAACAAAAACAGAAAGAGAAGTAAAGGATAAAGGCTTAAGAAATTGATAATGGATTTTTGTCTTGGCCAGGAGAGGTATCATGAGCTTTACTCAGGGCAGACCGGAGTTCTTTTAAGGAAAACAGTAATTAACCCTTTACTTCATATAGAAGCTTTTCTATGCCTCTGCAGAAGACGGCTTTTTGAAAACATAGTGACAAAAGAAAAATTGCTCAAAACAAGCCATTTCTCCTTTATCCAGTCATATGGATATTTTCTATTTTTTGACAAAATATGTTTTAACCCTTACAGTGCTGAATTTTCTTTTCCAATACCTATCCCATCGACTGAATATTTTTCTTAAAATTCTCTTGTAGAAGGGTATGTTCATATATGCATGATTTTTATGGTTAATTCTTGAATAAAAGTGTGCAAAAATGTATTTTGTTCGATATATATTAACCATCATTTTGAGTCAGATTTTTTTTCCAAATTGTTGATATATTTACTGTGACAGGTGAAAGAGAACAAGTGAGAACAAAATAAATTACAAAAAAAAAATTGTTTACCGAAATTACCTACAACTAGCGCAAATGTTTACACTAAAACAATAACATAACCAGAAGTCACCTTAGAATGGGTAAGTTTATGAATGTATATTGTTTTATGGCGCATCGACAGCTAAGGTCATTTAGCGCGCAATTAAATTTAATTATTCATGATCCCTGGGTAAACAAACCAGTACTAGGCTAGAAAATGTGCCTTGCCCAAGGGCACTCCACCATGACCGTAGTGCCACGACTGGGGATCGAACCCGGGACACCCGGTTTCGAAATCCCCGACGCTAACCACTCGACCACAGCGGATTCCTGGGTAAGTTTATGAAATGTTCATGCAAATTCAATCATTAGGATCGTTATTTCAAAAAACATGCATGCACAAATATTTTCACTGTCCCCCATTTTGAAAATCGGGATGATTCGCAAGAATAAGTATACATCGCTTGGAAAATCTCGATCATTATCAAACTGGTAAGAATGAAACAAAGAAAACTATCCTACGTACAAATTCACCGTAACTGATACGTGGGATTATTTAAATTCCTCTTTCGAGGAGAATTACCAAACATGCATGCAAAAATATTTTCATCGTCCAACATTTTGAAAATCGCGTAAAATCTCGTCCAACAGGGAGCCCCGTAATATTTTATACAGGTGGAAGGAAAGGGTGACATTCCTGCAAAGGGCCACAAAGTTTAACTCTATCACCCTCTACAGCAAAGACACCCTTCACTCCCACTACCATAAGGATATGCCTGTTTGTTAAAAAAAAACCTGATTGGTCCAAATTTCAATCCGTTTACCGACCCAAGCTCGGCCAAATATGATCTAAAAAATGATCTATTTGATGTAGGCCGAGAGAGTTGGAAATTAGCTTTATAGATCTAATTTTCTGCATCCACTCAGGAGGACGTTTTCTTTTGGTTAACCCTCTCCCCCACAAGTCACTCCTACTTTTCCTTCCATATTCTCAGAATTAATTTATTATACCCTAACATAGGGAGAGGAGTTTCTAGATTGCTGCAGAGTGATCTTGTGTGGAAAAGGGTCAAGCGTAAAAAGTTTTATTTTTTAAAAGTTCATACATAAATTACTAAATGTCACCATAATAATATATTGATTTTTAGACGACATCGGGAAGTGAATCGAAGAGCTCTCATTAAATTAAAAGGTTTAAAATGTAAAAAAGCATATATACAAAAATACGAAATGAAAAGGTCTGTGCTGTACTTAAAAGGAAGTTCAGAGAAGATGTATATGACATTGACCTCTCTGATTTCCTTTCCCCACCTAATGGTGTAAAAACCTTCATTATTATAATTTTTAATTATTGACAAAGAAAAAATAAACACAAAAGTGCGACAGTCTAAGAAATATTCATTTAAAAAATCCTTGATTGAAACAAATCAGATTTGTAACAATTTGCACAGCACAACCTTTTCATCATAGTTATGGGTTTACCCTTGCCAGAAGGCATAAAAAGCATAGTTTCCCTCTGAAAATTGTAAACCAATATTAAAACAATGGGGAGATTAACGTCAAAATGCGGTTAAAATAAATTTGGGAGTATTGACTATTAAAAAATAAAAAGTTATCTCCCTTGTTCATCCTCCATTTGTAGTGTATGTTGAACACGTGTGTTTTTCATGGAACAATTACATAGTTGGATTAAACCACGAGACATATAAGGTATTTATACATTAATCAACCTAAGAGTGGTTATTTAATTGACTTTGGATTTATGTGAAATCACTGTAAATCATGATTCGTAAAAACAAACAATGGATTTCCGCTGACGTCATACATTCTATTGGGGCATAACACAGAACATACATAAGAATCAAATGTGATGAGAGAGCTCTCTGAACACTTAATTGTATGGGCTATCTGTACTGGGCGCAAAGAGTTTTTCCAGTGCTGTAACTTGCTTTAAATTATGTTAATAGGCGAAAAATATCAAGTATAGCTTTTTGATGCCTCTGCAGAAGACGGCTTTTTGAAAACATAGTGACAAAAGAAAAATTGCTCAAAACCAGCAATTTCTCCTTTAGCCACTGTTTTCCACATTCAGTCATATGGATATTTTCTATTTTTTGACAAAATATGTTTTAAAGTCATCTGCTGCGTGCTTGTCAAAATGCGTCTGCAAGTTGAAAAGAGTCAACAGACATATATTGGTTACAAATAGCTGTTATGTCAAATTATAATTGTCCAACTAATGGCCTATAAAATGCACACAATGGTTCTATCTCCCTAATTTTCTGTCTTTTACGGTTTTCACTTCTATGTGCATTTTCTAATTAGACAGAGAAAATAGATGCATTTTGTGCATTCTTGGGGAATATCTTAGAAAGACTTTAATTGATATCAGCTATTTATAAAGATTATACAGCTGTTTAACTACTGAAGAAACTCTGTGACGGCTCTGTAGCTAACATCTCTTTGCAATAATTTGTTACGCTGGAAGGTATTTGTAACGTCGAAAATTGTGGCGTAAGACTTTTGACCCAAGAGTATATGTCTATTAATCTTAGTGTGCATTTATTCCAATATTCACACTTTTCAACTACTCCTGTTTATTTAAAACTTTCCTAGTTCCTTCAAGAACCAGTAAGTTACTATTTTGGCTTGCCTTGATCTGTCATTAGTTCCCCTGAATAGATCATCATTTTTGGCTTGCCGGGTGTTTCTGCCTCTGTATAGAACGACAACCTTCCTGGCTTGCCTTGACCCGTCATTGATGGAAGATATAATCACCATGTATTTATTTATTGGGGCTTTGCGCCGCTTTCAACATTATTTCTGTTGTATCAGGGCAACAGTTCACTTATTCGTGATCCCTGGGTAAACAAACCAGTACAAGGCTAGAAAATGTGCCTTGCCCAAGGGCACTCTACCATGACCGAGGTGCTGCAACTGGGAATCAAAACCCGGGACACCCGGTTTCAAAATATACAAGAGTAATAGAAAATTGGAATTTCATAATGTAAAACTTAATTCTAGAGTCAGGCATCAACATTTTGCCTAGCATGCAATTATACAATTTTCACACCTGAAGAACATAGTGTACTACACTAATGAGTGAAGACTTTCACCACAATTAACTTAGAACTACTTTTTCTGGTATTGGGGTTCTTTTTTTTTTTTTTTTTTCGTCATTTTTTTTTTTTTTTTTTTTTTTTCCCCATTCAACCTTACAATATTTTGTGGTAGTAATTCATTAAGTAGTTTGTTTTAGTACTTGACTCCATGCACGCTAAAACGGCAGATTTCGTCAACTTTTATGGTGAACAATGCAATCAGTTTGGATCCAGATCACGCCCTATATAACATGGAGTTGACTCGTGATCCAAAAAGTTCGAAGATCAGATTCTTTCTAGACAATAGAAAATATTTTTCAAAATTGCTGCAGATGACACTAGTTTAGCGTGCAGATTCATGAATAGAAATATTTATGAAATTATATAATAATTATATCTATGTAATAAAATTATACAAAAATGTTCTATTTCTTAAATTATAGTAAAATGATTAGCTATGTGCTGTAGTTTTTCCTATATATTACATGACTATACTACCCGGAGGTTTAAAAAAGGATTTCCAAAAACAATATCTCTCCTGTCAAAAATTTATCAGGGCCACAAGTTAAAAATTCTTTACCTATAAACAATATATTAAAATTCATATTACCTCCGGGTATAATCCTATATATCAATGTTTTGAAATTAACATTGTTTAATTTTTAAAATCTGGTTGTATCATAGATAAGTTTTTATATTACAAGCCTACCCATTGGATGAGATTTCAATCCGTTTTTATGTCCTAGCTCGAAGAGTCGAGAGAAACCAATTAGGATGTAAGCAATGTAGTGACGGCTAAAATCTCGTCCAACCGGGAGCCCCGTAATATTTTATACAGGTGGACTCGTCCAACCGGGAGCCCCGTAATATTTTATACAGGTGGAAGGAAAGGGTGACATTCCTGCAAAGGGCCACAAAGTTTTAACTCTGTCACCCTCTACAGCAAAGACACCCTTCACTCCCACTACCATAAGGATATGCCTGTTTGTTAAAACCATCCAGATTGGTCCAAATTTCAATCCGTTTACCGACCCAAGCTCGGCTAAAAATTATCTAAAAAATTATCAATTTGATGTAGGCCAAGAGTCGGAAATTAGCTTTATAGATCTAATTTTCTGCATCCAACCAGGAGGGCTTTCCTTTTGGTTAACCCTCTCCCCCACAAGTTACTCCTAGTTTTCCTTCCATATTCTCAGAATTAATTTATTATACCCTAACATAGGGAGTTTCTAGATTGCTGCAGAGTGATCTTGTGTGGAAAAGGGTCAAGCGTAAAAAGTTTTATTATTTAAAAGTTCATACATAAATTACAAAATGTCACCATAATAATATATTGATTTTTAGATGACATTGGGAAGTGAATCGAAGAGCTCTCATTAAATTAAAAGGTTTAAAATGTAAAAAAGCATATAATACAAAAATACGAAATGAAAAGGTCTATGCTGTACTTAAAAGGAGGTTCAGAGAAGATGTATATAACATTGACCTCTCTGATTTCCTTTCCCCACCTAATGGTGTAAAAACCTTCATTATTATAATTTTTAACATTGACAAAGAAAAAATAAACACAAAAGTGCGAGTCTAAGAAAAATTCATTTAAAAAAATCCTTGATTGAAACAAATCAGATTTGTAACAATTTGCACAGCACAACCTTTTCATCATAGTTATGGGTTTACCCTTGCCAGAAGGCATAAAAAGCATAGTTTCCCTCTGACAATTGTAAACCACTATTAAAACAATGGGGAGATTGACGTCAAAATGCGGTTAAAATAAATTTGGGAGTATTGACTATTAAAAAATAAAAAGTTATCTCCCTTGTTCATCCTCCATTTGTAGTGTATGTTGAACACGTGTGTTTTTCACGGAACAATTACATAGTTGGATTAAACCACGAGACATATAAGGTATTTATACATTAATCAACCTAAGAGTGGTTATTTAATTGACTTTGGATTTATGTGAAATCACTGTAAATCATGATTCGTAAAAACAAACAATGGATTTCCGCTGACGTCATACATTCTATTGGGGAATAACACAGAACATACATAAGAACCAAATGTGATGAGAGAGCTCTCTGAACACTTAATTGTATGGGCTATCTGTACTGGGCGCAAAGAGTTTTTCCGGTGCAGTTACTTGCTTTAAATTATGTCAATAGGCGAAAAATATCAAGTATAGCTTTTTGATGCCTCTGCAGAAGACGGCTTTTTGAAAACATAGTGACAAAAGAAAAATTGCTCAAAACCAGCAATTTCTACTTAAGCCACTGTTTTCCACATTCAGTCATATGGATATTTTCTATTTTTTGACACCCGGTTTCAAAAATATACAAGAGTAAATAGAAAATTGGAATTTCATAATGTAAAACTTAATTCTAGAGTCAGGCATCAAAATTTTGCCTAGCATGCAATTATACAATTTTCATACCTGAAGAGCATAGTGTACTACACTAATGAGTGAAGATTTTTACCACAATTAACTTAGAACTACTTTGTCTGGTATTGGGGTTCTTTTTTTTCTTCTTTTTTTCATTTTTTTTTTTTTTTTTTTTTTCGTATTGTAGATTCTATTTTTTTTTTTTTTTATTTTATTTTTTTTATTTTTTTTTTTTATTTTTTTTTTTGCCCCTTTCAACCTTACACTATTTTGTGGTAGTAATTCATTGACTTGACTCCATGCACACTAAAACGGCAGATTTCGTCAACCGTTCATGGTAAACAATGCAATCAGTTTGGATCCAGATCACGCCCAACATAACATGGAGTTGACTCGTGATCCAAAAAGTTCGAAGATTGGATTCTTTCTAGACAATAGAAAATATTTTTCAAAAGTGCTGCAGGTGTGTACTAGTTTAGCGTGCAGAGATTCAAGAATAGAAATATTTATGAAATTATATAATAATTATATCTATGTAATAAAATTATACAAAAATTTACTATTTATTAAATTATACTATAAATGATTAGCTATGTGCTGTTGTTTTTCCTATATATTACATGACTATACTACCCGGAGGTTTAAAAAAGGATTTCTAAAAACAATATCTCTCTTGTCAAAAATATATCAGGGCCACAAGTTAAAAATTCTTATCCTATGTACAATATATTAAAATTCATATTACCTCCGGGTATAATCATATTTATCAATGTTTTGAAATAAACATTGTTTAGTTTTTAAATCTGGTTGTATCATAGATAAGTTTTTATATTACAAGCCTCCCCATTGGATGAGATTTCAATCTGTTTTGTCATAGCTCAAAGAGTCGAGAGAAACCAATTAGGATGTAAGCCATGTAGTGACGCGTAAAATCTCGTCCAACCGGGAGCCCCGTAATATTTTATACAGGTGGAAGGAAAGGGTGACATTCCTACAAAGGGCGACAAAGTTTAACTCTGTCACCCTCTACAGCAAAGACACCCTTCACTCCCACTACCATAAGGATATGCCTGTTTGTTAAAACCCTCCTGATTGGTCCAAATTTCAATCCGTTTACCGACCCAATCTCGGCAAAAAATTATCTAAAAAAATTATCGATTTGATGTAGGCCGAGAGAGTCGGAAATTAGCTTTATAGATCTAATTTTCTGCATCCAACCAGGAGGGCTTTCCTTTTGGTTAACCCTCTCCCCCACAAGTCACTCCTACTTTTCCTTCCACGTTCTCAGAATTAATTTATTATACCCTAACATAGGGAGAGTTTCTAGTTTGCTGCAGAGTGATCTTGTTTGAAAAGGGTCAAGCGTAAAAAGTTTTATTATTTAAAAGTTCATACATAAATTACTAAATGTCACCATAATAATATATTGATTTTTAGACGACATTAGGAGTGAATCGAAGAGCTCTCATTAAATTAAAAGGTTTAAAATGTAAAAAAAATGTATATATACAAAAATACGAAATGAAAAGGTCTGTGCTGTAGTTAAAAGGAGGTTCAGAGAAGATGTATATAACATTCACCTCTCTGATTTCCTTTCCCCACCTAATGGTGTAAAAACCTTCATTATTATAATTTTTAACATTGACAAAGAAAAAATAAACACAAAAGTGTGAAAGTCTAAGAAAAATTCATTTAAAAAATCCTTGATTGAAACAAATCAGATAATTTGTAACAATTTGCACAGTACAACCTTTTCATCATAGTTATGGGTTTACCCTTGCCAGAAGGCATAAAAAGCATAGTTTCCCTCTGACAATTGTAAACCACTATTAAAACAATGGGGAGATTGACGTCAAAATGCGGTTAAAATAAATTTGGGAGTATTGACTATTAAAAAATAAAAAGTTATCTCCCTTGTTCGTCCTCCATTTGTAGTGTATGTTGGACACGTGTGTTTTTCATGGAACAATTACATAGTTGGATTAAACCACGAGACATATACGGTATTTATACATTAATCAACCTAAGAGTGGTTATTTAATTGACTTTGGATATATGTGAAATCACTGTAAATCATGATTCGTAAAAACAAAAAATGGATCTCCGCTGATGTCATACACTCTATTGGGGCATAACACAGAACATACATAAGAATCAAATCTGTACTAGGCGCAAAGAGTTTTTCCGGTGCAGTAACTTGCTTTAAATTATGTCAATAGGCGAAAAATATCAAGTATAGCTTTTTGATGCCTCTGCAGAAGACGGCTTTTTGAAAACATAGTGACAAAAGAAAAATTGCTCAAAACCAGCAATTTCTCCTTTAGCCACTGTTTTCCACATTCAGTCATATGGATATTTTCTATTTTTTGACATCCGGTTTTGAAAATATACAAGAGTAAATAGAAAATTGGAATTTCATAATGTAAAACTTAATTCTAGAGTCAGGCATCAACATTTTGCCTAGCATGCAATTATACAATTTTCATACCTGAAGAACATAGTGTACCACACTCATGAGTGAAGATGTTCACCACAATTAACTTAGAACTACTTTGTCTGGTATTGGGGTTCTTTTTTTTTTGTTTTCCACTTTTTTTTTTTTTCGTCTTTAATTTTTTTTTTTTTTTTTTTTTTTGTCTTTTTTTTTTTTTTTTTTTTTTTTATTTGCCCCTTTCAACCTAACACTATTTTGTGGTAGTAATTCATTGTGTAGTTTGTGTTGGTACTTGACTCCATGCACGCTAAAACGGCAGATTTCGTCAACCGTTTATGGTAAACAATGCAATCAGTTTGGATCCAGATCACGCCCCACATAACATGGAGTTGACTCGTGATCCAAAAAGTTTGAAGATCAGATTCTTTCTAGACAATAGAAAATATTTTTCAAAAGTGCTGCAGTTGACACTAGTTTAGCGTGCAGAGATTCAAGAATAGAAATATTTATGAAATTATATAATAATTATATCTATGTAATAAAATTATACAAAAATTTACTATTTATTAAATTATACTATAAATGATTAGCTATGTGCTGTTGTTTTTCCTATATATTACATGACTATACAACACGGAGGTTTAAAAAAGGATTTCTAAAAACAATATCTCTCCTGTCAAAAATTTATCAGGGCCACAAGTTAAAAATTCTTTACCTATGTACAATATATTAAAATTCATATTACCTCCGGGTATAATCATATATATCAATGTTTTGAAATAAACATTGTTTAGTTTTTAAAATCTGGTTGTATCATAGATAAGTTTTTATATTACAAGCCTCCCCATTGGACGAGATTTCAATCCGTTTTGTCCTAGCTCAAGGAGTCGAGAGAAACCAATTAGGATGTAAGCCATGTAGTGACGCGTAAAATCTCGTCCAACCGGGAGCCCCGTAATATTTTATACAGGTGGAAGGAAAGGGTGACATTCCTGCAAAGGGCCACAAAATTTAACTCTGTCACCCTCTACAGCAAAGACACCCTTCACTCACACTACCATAAGGATATGCCTGTTTGTTAAAACCCTCCTGATTGGTCCAAATTTCAATCCGTTTACCGACTTAAGCTCGGCAAAAAATGATCTAAAAAAATTATCGATTTGATGTTAGCCGAGAGTCGGAAATTAGCTTTTATAGATCTAATTTTCATGCATCCAACCAGGAGGGCTTTCCTTTTGGTTAACCCTCTCCCCCACAAGTCACTCCTACTTTTCCTTCCACGTTCTCAGAATTAATTTATTATACCCTAACATAGGGAGAGTTTCTAGATTGCTGCAGAGTGATCTTGTGTGAAAAAGGGTCAAGCATAAAAAGTTTTATTATTTAAAAGTTCATACATAAATTACTAAATGTCACCATATTAATATATTGATTTTTAAACGACATCAAGAGTGAATCGAAAAGCTCTCATTAAATTAAAAGGTTTAAAATGTAAAAAAAAATGCATATGTACAAAAATACGAAATGAAAAGGTCTGTGCTGTACTTAAAAGGAGGTTCAGAGAAGATGTCTGAAACATTGACCTCTCTGATTTCCTTTCCCCACCTGTAAAAACCTTCATTATTAAAATTTTTAACATTGACAAAGAAAAAATAAACACAAAAGTGTAATAACTAGTCTAAGAAAAATTCATTTAAAAAATCCTTGATTGTACCCTTGCCAGAAGGTATAAAAAGAATAGTTTCCCTCTGACAATTGCAAACTACTATTAAAACAATGGGAAGATTGACGTCAAAATGCGGTTAAAATAAATTTGGGAGTATTGACTATTAAAAAATAAAAAGTTATCTCCCTTGTTTGTCCTTCATTTGTAGTGTATGTTGGACACGTGTGTTTTTCATGGAACATAGTTGGATTAAACCACGAGACATATAAGGTATTTACATTAATCAACCTAAGAGTGGTTATTTAACTGACTTCGTAAAAACAAAAAATGGATTTCCGCCGACGTCATACATTCTATTGTGGCATAACACAGAACATACATAAGAATCAAATGAGATGAGAGAGCTCTCCGAACACTTAATTGTATGGGCTATCTGTACTAAGCGCAAAAAGTTTTTCCGGTGCAGTAACTTGCTTTAAATTATGTCAATAGGCAAAAAATATCAAGGATATTTTCTCAGCGAGGGAGGAAAATAAAAAAAAAAAATCAAGTGATGCGAGAGTATTTTCTATTGGATGTCAGAAATAGACAAGTCTGGTTTTTCCCTCTCGCTAAAAATATACCCCTCACTGATTAGACAATGAATGACCTGGGAAAAGAAAGACTTTTCCAAGCGATGTATACTTGATTTATTCTTTCAAATCATCCCAATTTGCCAAATGGCGGACGGCGAAAATATTTGAGCATGCATGTTTTTTGAAGTAACGATCCTAATGATTGAAATTGCATGAACATTTCATAAAATTACCCATTCTAAGGTGACTTCTGGTTATGTTATTGTTTTAGTGTAAACATTTGTGTTATTGATTGTAGGTAATTTCAGTAAACAATATTTTTTTTTGTAATTTTTTTTTCTCACCTGTCACAGTAAATATATCAATAATTTGAAAAAGAAATCTGACTCAAAATGATGGTAAATATATATCGAACAAAAAACTTATAGAGTTTGTACATTTTTATTCAAGTATTAACCATATAAATCATGCATATATGAACATATCCTTCTACAAGAGAATTTTAAGAAAAATATTCAGTAGATGGGATAGGTATTGGAAAAAACAATTCAACACTGTAAGGATTTTAACCCTTTCCTTCATACATAAGCTTTAATCAGGGCAGACCGGACAATAGAGAATGAATTTTTGCAGTTATGGCATTGATGTAATGAAGGTCCATCGCTCATAAGTGCGATTAGCACTTTGATTATAATTGTCTTCAGAAATTTCAAGCCAGAAGGATTCAGAGTATAAACATATCACTTGTTTGAAGACTTAACTGGTTAACAATAGGGTAAAATACAATAAAGAATTTCCAATAGATCTTTAAAATAGCTCAATCATACTTTGATAATATTTCAGAAAAGCATATTAGGGCATTCCCTAAAAATGGCTACAAGTATTTAGGGCGAACGCCAATCTATCAGTCTACTTGGTTCAAGCAATTGCAATGTAGAGATGACCCAGTTAACACCAGCCAAATTTCACCTGAATGTGGATGAATTGTATGGGAATATTATTATGATTCTCTATTGAATAACAGGAATTGGCCATGATCAATCGGGCACATAATATATTTTAGTAATTTGTGAATGAATGAATGTATATTGTTTTATGGCGCATCGACAGCTAAGGTCATTTAGCGCGCAATTAAATTTAATTATTCATGATCCCTGGGTAAACAAACCAGTACTAGGCTAGAAAATATGCCTTGCCCAAGGGCACTCCACCATGACCGTAGTGCCGCGACTGGGGATCGAACCCGGGACACCCGGTTTCGAAATCCCCGATGCTAACCACTCGACCACAGCGGATTCCTAGTAATTTGTGTTTACCTCTGATGTCATAAAGGATGCTGATTCTCATGACGATAGACTAGTTGAAGTTGTAAACACGTTTTTACATCTTGTAGAGAGCTAAACAGGCACTGACGAGTGTGTGAATGCATGAAATTAGACTACTACAAATGTCAAGCTGACATAGTAAATAGTAAACTTTTTACAAGAAGATTGGAAAAATGTTTAATCCAAAATCAGCAAAGTCCAAGATGAACCAAATAATCAAAGAGTGTATTGAGGCATTTTAAAGATTTTAAGGTGATAAATCATATTGCGTTGCAAGTGTAAAAGTACCATAGAACATTTTTCTAAATATGTTTAGCAGAATAAAAATTGGTAAATTGGAATCTTGTTGATCAATCTTGATAAACATGAACATGAAAAGGTTAACAGGAAACACCCAATGGGAAATAACGACAGGTTGAACAGTCCAATGAGCCTGCCTGAGAAACCATTGAATACCTGTTAAGGGTAAATGAAAGAATTTCAAACCTTTCCCATAACATATCTACCAGTTCTGCACGTGATTGACCCTGTGACATGTACAATACACATTAATCATGCTGGGAGCATACCAATAGTATTTCTGGTCATATATCAAACAACATAGGACCTGATAAATTGCGATGATTTTATCATCAAAATAGGCACAAGGAGCATTAATTGCGTGAAAAGTAGTATTTGTAATGTTATGGCCAGAACACTGTTGAGTAAAGGAATAAATTATAGAAGAAAGAACAGCACATATCTGCGGTGCCATGTTGATATTGGCTGGATATCTATACTGGGAGGTGTCAAATTGGAATCTCCAATGTGAAGCTTGGTCAATAAGGGAAATTATGAATATTGAAAAGCTGCAGTATATAAGAGGTCTGAGACCCGCCCTCTGGGACAGAAGACATAAGCCAGTGTGAGAACCACATTGTGTAGGTACTGCCAAGAACAGACTCTTGCGTGAATGAGGGCCAAGAGTAGACAGATAGATCCGGTTGGATCCTCTCTGCCAGGACCATAGGGGAAGATATGGTAGTAGCAATGGTGTTGCATTGAGATTACAACCGCTTTGCGCTAATGGGACATTTACTTAAATATCTTGTTCAAACGTGGCGCAACTTAAATGACTAATACAAATTGATACTGTTAGATGTGCAATATGTCAGAAAGGCATCATGTGTGAGAAGTAAATATTAAATATTGTGTTAGTCACACCGACTTGTTGAGAACTTCATATAAGTTTTACAAAGCAACGCGAAGTACTTAAAGACATACGTTACATATGTTGCCAATGATAAGGATGATTTGTACACTGATGACAATAAGGATGATCATGACTTTAGTGGGTTTGTTGAAGTTTAGGTTGATTTAAGTCCTCAGTTGAGATTCCAAAGTTGCATCACATATACAGTAAATATCACAAGAGCTGTCCGCAAGACAGTATGCTATACTATTTGGCCATTTCATAGTCAAAAACAGTCAAAAACAGTCAAAAATTATGACTGAGATAGTGGCTTGACGGTATTAGTACTATAAATGTAGCTGGATAAGTCGTTTAAATAGCATATACTGTTTATGAAACAAGAGCTGTCGGAGGACAGCATACTCTACTTTTTTGTGCTTGCCAATAAAATGTAAAAAGATTTTTGTAAGTGTTTAAGCTATATATATATCTCAAATTGTTTTGAAAAAATTTGATTTGATATGAATAACTTTACCAAATTATTAATCGAAAAAGGGCCATAATTCTTACAAAAATCTTGACAGAGTTATGTACTCTCGTCTGTTGGTAGAAGTAATGATGGTGAATAAGTGTTGTAAGTTTCAAATCCATATCTGTAATGGTTTTGAAAAAAAAGTGAATTGGTACAACAATCTTAACAAAATTTCAAAATAAAAAAAGGGCCGAGTTAAAAAGGCCTTGCATGTAAAACTTTAACCCAAATTTTTAACTTCAACAAGGGCCATAATTTATATTAAATTCAGTCAGGAGTTACCTAACCTGATTGTTTGATACATTTCAAAGACTATATTGAAGTTTTAAATCAATCCCAGAGTAATTACTGAGATATGTGCATGATAGTACCTTGCATGCAAAACTTTAACCAATTATTTAAAGTCAAACATGGGCCATAATTTATATTAAATTCATACAAGTGTTCTATTGTAACTTGACTGTCTGACACCCCTGAAGACATGAAGGTCACAATACACCAAATAAATTCCTTCTTTGTTTACATGTGAATCAACCAGCTTCAACCCTCGTTTGTCACACTTTCTAAGCGTTTCCCAGGTAGAACACCATATATCATTGAAGAGATACTTCTTACCTTTAAAATAATCCATAGAAAATGTGGGGTCATGCATTATGCAAGAAAGAACTCGCTTTGTGAAGATGGGGACCGTCCTTTTTACTACAACCAAGCTAGGCTGAAACTGGGTCTCAACATCCTCTACTTTCACTTTCACACAAAGTCAAAATACCTAAAATGATCAAATCAAACAGTTCCAGTTCATCCTCTACATATTTACAAAGAATTTACACCCATTGTAACATATCCAATGCAGTCTGGACCAGATGTACAACCATTTCTAGGCAAACCAATTTTTTTTAGGAACTACGGTAGATCAAAGTTGCCCGCGGAAGTATTTAGCGTAATTTGACCTGAATGAAGTTTCAAGTCAATATCATTAGTGGTTCCCGAGATATATCCATGATAGTACCTTTCATGCAAAACTTTAACCGAAGTTTCTAAGTCCAAAAAGGGGCATAATTGTATCAAAATCTGATGTAGAGTCTTGGTCCAAAAGTTTGTGAAGTTTCAAAGCAATCCTGTGAGTGGTTACTGAGAGAGATATGTGCATGATAGTGCATGCAGAACTTTAACTAAATTTTAAAAGTCAAACAAAGCCATAATTTGTACTTAATTCATTCAAGAGTTATTTAACTTGAATTTCTCACACCCTATAAAGTCATGAATGAAGTCTCAAGTCAATATCATTTGTGATATTGTGAGATTTTTCCATGATAGTACCTTGCATGCAAAACTTTAACCAAACCTGCAATGCCCAGGCTGATGCCAACGCTCACGCCGACGCCTACATACATGTGACTGTAATAGCTCTCCATTTTCTTCGAATAGTCGAGCTAACAAGAAGTCTATCTGAACCCGACAGATCTTTTTTAAAGAACTTCGTTTTATATATCCATCACACTAAACCACATTTTTGAATGCAAAACACATCAAGACAATTATTCTGAATGTAACCTCCACAGTGTTAACAATATTTTCCTTCATTTGGCCTAGTTATCTATATTTTTTTACCTGATATGACCCATATTCCAACATGGACTAGATATCATCAAGACAACATTCTGACAAAGTTTCAACTTGCTCAAAGTAAAAATGCGGCCTCCGGAGTTTGAACAATATTTTCCTTTATTGACCTAGTTTCTGATCCAATATGACCCATATTCGAACTTGACCTAGATATAATTCCGACAAACATTCTGACCAAATTTCAAGCTGCTGAAGCAAAAGATGTGGCATCCAAAGTGATCACAAGAATTTCCTTCAATTTGATCTAGTGACCTAGTTTTTGACCCAGCATGACCCATATTCGAACTTGGCCTACATATCATCAAACAAACATTCTAATAAAGTTTCATCATGCTGAAATTAAAAATGCAGTATCCGTACAAGATTACCCTTCAATTTGGCCTAGTGACCTAGTTTTTAACCCGGCATGACCCATATCAGAACTTGGCCTAGATATCATTTAGACAAACATTCTGACAAAATTTCAAGCTGCTGAAGCAAAGAATGCGGCATCCAAAGTGTTAACAAGATTTTCCTTCAATTTGACCTAGTGACCTAGTCTTTGACCCGGCATGACCCATATTTTCGAACATGGCCTAAATATCATTCAGCTCAACATTCTGACAAAATTTCAAGCCGCTGAAGCAAAACATGCAGCTTCTACAGAGTTAACAAGATTTTCCCTCAATTTGGCCTAATGACCTAGTTTCTGATCCAATATGATTCATATTTAAATTTGACCTAGATATCTTTAAGACAAACATTCTGACAAAATTTCAAGCTGCTGAAGCAAAAAATGCAGCATCCAAACTGTTAACAAAATGTTCTTTCAATTTGGCCTAGTGACCTAGTTTTTGACCCGGCATGACCCATATTGGAACTTGGCCTAGATATCATTCAGCTCAACATTCTGAACAAATTTCAAGCCGCTGAAGCAAAACATGCAGCTTCTACAGAGTTAACAAGATTTTCCCTCAATTTGGCCTAGTGACCTATAGTTTCTAATCCAATATGACCCATATCAAAACTTGACCTAGATATCTTTAAGACAAACATTCTGACAAAATTTCAAGCCGCTGACGCAAAAAATGTGGCATCCAAAGTGTTAACAAGATTTTCGTTCAATTTGACCTAGTGACCTAGTTTTTGACCCAGCATAACCCATATCCGAACTTGACCTAGATATTTTTAAGACAAACATTCTGACAAAATTTCAAACTGCTTAAGCAAAAATTGCGGCCTCTGGAGTGTTAACAAGATTTCCCTTTGACCCGACGTGACCCATGTTCGAACTTGACCTACATATCATCAAGACAAACATTCTGATAAAGTTTCAATATGATCAAGTTGAAAATGTGGCCTCCAGAGTGTTAACAAGATTTCCCTTCAATTCGACCTAGTGACCTAGTTTTTGACCTCATATGGCCCAGTTTCGAATTTGTCTAAGATTTTATGGAGAGGAACGTTCTGATAAACTTTCATGAAGATTGGATGCAAAATGTAGCCCGTAGAGTGTTAACAAGCTCAAACGTTGACGACGAAAGACGCACAACGGACGGACGCCGGACAAAATGTGATCACAATAGCTCACCTTGCACTTCGTGCATAGGTGAGCTAAAAAGGTGAAATTGCTCGTTTTGTATGCTGCAGAGGCATTTGAAAACAATGTGGGA
The DNA here is from genome assembly GCA_031761405.1 of Serripes groenlandicus. Classification (NCBI taxonomy): domain Eukaryota; kingdom Metazoa; phylum Mollusca; class Bivalvia; order Cardiida; family Cardiidae; genus Serripes; species Serripes groenlandicus. The sequence continues at coordinate 3,085,196 of JASEVX010000012.1, read as the reverse complement.
AAAGGTTAATATCTCTTTCCCCAATTTAGACTGCATTTGATTCATCCGGAGCAAACCACTTATGATAACATTATAGTGAAATGAGAGGTTGCTCACAATGAGCAATCATTCATTTTCCCAAATGTTTCCAACTCTTTATCAAAAGTGTACCTTTAATTTCCTTTATGTAACAACTTTTGCCTCAAATACTTCAAAATCAGACTATATACACTAACAAGAGCGCCAAGGAGCAAACGCCAAAGCTTGTCTGTTTTCTTTAAGGTTGAAAAAGGGGCATAGCGGGATTATTATAACAGCCAGTGTTATGTGACTTGGTCTAGAAATACATATTATTCCTAGAATTTACCATGTTTTATTTGAAAATGATGAACAGTTTTCGAGTAATGAGGTAAGCTTAAAGATTTATGACGATGCAGCAGACGCAGATGACAACTACACCAAGGGTATCACAATACACCCAACTGTTTTCCTTCTAGAAACAGATGAGCTTCCCAGCTGTAGCTTTTCCAGGGACTCTTACTAAAATCCACGTAAAAACCCCGGAGTATTCGGACAACTTTCCAGGGATACTTTGGGATAATCTGACACTTTCAAAGGAAAATCCAGTACATTTAAGTGGACAACCCGGAAATTCCATGGAAAAACCCGGAACGGTTCCATGGACACGCTGGAACGGTTCTGTTAACACCCTGGAATAGTTCGGAACATTTCCAGCGTTTCCGCATCTTAACATTAAATTCCTTGTTATTTTCCATGGTTTTTCCATGGTTTCCCTGTATTTTCCATGTATTTTTTGTTAAGAGTCCCCGGAAAAGCTACAGGCGGGTAAAAGGTAAACGGTAAACAGTTAACACGTCCCCACATACAACATATCAGCAGACAACTTTGAGAACATCTAAGAAAAGGTATGAACAAACTCATAAAATGAAAGAATTACCATTGACTAGAGTTGAAAACAATGCGAGAGAATGTTTTCATAATGAGCAATTATTGATCATTTTGCCACAATTGTTTTGAACTTACGTCTGCTGCAGATACCTCAAAATACATTGATCTGCATGTGGGAATGGGTCTATCAAACAAAGCATTATAATCAAAGTAGTACTTACTCGTCTTTTCTGAATGAAGTGAAATTTGTGATGACGACCCTGGTTTATAATCCGGCGGTAAAGTTGCACGTTGGTGGTGGTTAAATCCTAGGTGAAATGAATGTTGTGATGATGATGATGCACTTTGGGCAGCTGTTGAGCCCGCAAAAGTTTTTGATTTGGGTATATTTCGATACCCATCAATTGTGTTCCTTTCCACTTAGTGAAAATCACATTTCTTGTATTACCTCCGACAGTTCGGCGAGCATATCTTTTACCGGGGGACCTGAAATATACAGAAAGTGAAATTAACTCTTTCCCACATATAATTAATCTGCAGCATATGACTGCGTAATTTCAACTTTTGCTACAATGATATCAAAACACGTCTGCTGCAGAGGCATCAGAAAGTGTCTATATGTGGTAAAGGGTTAAAACCATGAAACAATGTTAGCTAAAATATAGGCAGAAGGTTCTAGGTATGTGCTCTTTTTAACCCCTTCCAATATGCATACACATTGTGACGCATCTGCAGTAAACGACTTTTGAAAACAATTTGGCAAAAGGAGACATAGCTCATGATGAGCAATATCTTCATTCACATTATAATGTTATCAACACTACTCAATAATCATACTTTCATTTAACCCTTTCCCTAATATAGATGCTTTCTGACGCCTCTGCAGCAGAGGGCTTTTTGAAAACATAGTAACAAAAGAAGAAATTGCAAAAAACGTGTAATTTCTCCTTTTGTCACATGTTTTCCATTATTTGACAAAATATGTTCAAAGTCGTCTGCTGCAGAATTGTCGTATGAGGGAAAGGGTTAAAGAAATATTTCAATTTTTTCTGCTGTATGTTCTGCTGGTTGTATGTCTTCTACAGATTTGTTGAATGTGGGAGGGGGCTAAGATGAGACAACAGCGATGGGTGCAAACAATCGGGTGTTGTGAAGAAATAAAGGTGAATAAGAAGACCTTACCAGTCCTAGTCTGGGAAAAACTGGACGTGTTTTTAAAATATTGTTAGAAAAGGCGTATCTATCATTTTGAACAATTATTTAAAAGGCTGTCTTCAGAAATTGAGAGAAACTCTGACAGTCTGACAAGGGCCTGAACTTGACTAAAAAAGTCCCCTGAAAACATTGAAGATTGCAATTAGATAATTGTCCTTTTTTGGTTTAAGAAGAAATTGCTCAAAACAAGCAATTTCTCCTAATGTGTCACCATGTTTTCAACTCTGTTGAAACTTTCATTGTACTTTCATTTAAAGATAGTATTTTTCAGTTACTATGCTTTCCTTAACTTAAAATTTAGAAAACAATGTAGGACAAAGAGAAATTTGCTCAAAACTAGCAGTTTTTCAATTCCCAAACAAGTTTTAATTAATATTGCAATTCAAAATCAGTAGCTAAACATACCTACGGTACTGTAAAAATGAAAGCATAATTATTGAGAAGAGGTGAACAGATTATGGGAAAAGGAGAAATTGCTCGTTTTGAACAATTTCTCCTTTTGCCAGAATGTTTTCAAAAAGCGTCTGCTGCAGAGCGTCTGTATATGTGAGAAAGGGTTAACTTAGATGTTTCTATATCTAAATTATGCTTTTAATTCTTTATCTCAAAAGGCAGCATTTCTCTTTTGTGTTTGTTCTGTTTACTGGTATATATGATAAACGTGTCAAAATCTACCAAATCATATTCTACACTGTGTCTTGAGCTGTTCTTCTAACCATTCCCCCGTACAGATGTATTTTGATGCCTCTGCAGCAGATGACTTTTGAAAAAATTGTCACAAAATAAGCAATTTCTCCTTTTTCCATAACGTTTTCAACGTTTTACAGTAAATATTATCTGAATTTCAATTATGTGAACTTTCCATGTTTTAGCCAAAATCTTTTCAAAGCAGTCTGCAACAGATTTGTTGTATGTGGGAAATGGTTAATTGACTTTCTCACTGCATCTTATATTACTCATATAATCTTGAATGATCATTTCATTACCCTTCAAAAAGATAATGTTATCCCTTGCAGCAGTTCTTATCCAATCATATTGATGTGTATTTCTTACAACTATCCAATTAAAACATGTCGACAATTGAAAAAACAACGGTGTGTGAAAAACCGACGGCCCTCCGTGTTTGACATATTGTTTGACATATGGTTGCTAATTGACTGGAGATAATATTTATATCGCTGACTACCTGTTTGTCGTAATTAACGCGTGATTGCAATCAAATCGCCAAACATAGTGACAAAAGAAGAATTTGCTCAAAACGAGCAATTTCTTCTTTTGCCACAATGTTTTCCTCTTTTAGTCATAGGTTATCCATTCAATTAAAGAGATTTTCTATTTTTTTACAAAATATGTTCAAAGTCGTCTGCTGCAGAATTGTCGTATGAGGGAAAGGGTTAACACCGTTTTTAACAATTTTTCATTTGTTTCATGGCAGTCAGTTCACCTACTCATGTCTGAAAGAATGTTGACCGAGCTGGAGTGTAATCATGAACTTAAGTTTTGACAACAGCATACTTATTTTCTCTTTTCCAGAGGCAACAACAAATTGAAAGACCATCTTTCCTTCATGAGTCGATCTGGCCATCCTACACACTTATACCAATGAATGGGAGCCAAACATGAATAATCAAGTAGAATAACATATTTGTTTGATAGTCTGCTTTTGTTTTGTTTGTTTGTTTGGAGTTTAACGCCACTTTCAACAGCTTTGGTCATATCACGGCGGTCAGTGCACCTACCCATGTTTTCCTGGCTTTCCCACACCAGTACTTGCACAACATTCTTTCGAATTGATAGTCTGCAGATATATGCATTAATTCTACAAGAACAATTTTTCAGTTATATCATAGCGTTTCCTGGGTAAGTACCAGTATTACTGGTCCATTTATCCTGACAGTCAGTCATAATATGACAATTCTGCAGCAGACGACTTTGAACATATTGTGTCAAAAAATAGAAAATCTCTTTAATTGAACGGATAACCTATGACTAAAAGTGGAAAACATTGTGGCCAAAGGAGAAATTGCTCATTTTGTCACTATGTTTTCAAAATGCTGTCTGCTGCAGAGGCATCATAAAGTGTCTATATGAGGGTAAGGGTTAAATGTAGTAGAAAAGCAATGTTGTAACAGAGAAATTGCTCATAATTTTGAGCAGTTTCTTTTGCCACAATGTTTTAAAAAATGGTCTGTTGGAGATGTGACAAAATGTGTCTTCAGGTGGGAAAAGGATTAAATGAGAGATAAAAGATAATGTGACTCTGGACCTTATAACAAGGACAGTTGTATATATATAGTCTCATTTAACAATTTATCCTAGTGTTTATTTCAAGTATTTACTTTGATTTTTTTGTTATCTTTGTTTTTCAGTCAGAATATTATTTTTATTGGCAAAAGTTCATAATCTGCCAAAAGAATGTTACATTACATGCTGTCCTGTTTTGGGATCTTTTTGACATTGTTTTATGGAGCATTTCTTCATTCTCAAACATTGTTGACTACTCACTATCAATATACTTATATTCTTTTTCTTTACTGTTTTCAATTTGGAAAAGTTGTTCTTTTACAATCGGTAAAGGGCCATGAATGGTAAAAACATCCATTTTAATTTCTCTATTAAAAGTTTTCTTTCTCATTCATTACCCTTACATTCAACACATTTCTGATATTTCAACAAAGATTTTGAATATTTTAGGCGTTAAATAATTGGGAAAGTTTAGTGTTTGATCGGCTCATCCCTTATTATCCTTGACACAACATTTGCAAACATTGTAGACCTAGAAAAGCCTGCATGTATATATAGGTCCAGTCTACCTGTTCTTTCGTTTTACTAACTCTTTCCCAGAAATAGAATACTATCTCATAACCCTTATCCAAACAACAAGAACCTTTAAATTCACTATTACATGTCAGTATATTGTACAGTCCAACTTGTGTGAGCGGAGCGGTCACCGGCTTTAAACGGTCACTTTAAATCCCTCCCAACAAATCATACTCTATAAACTGCCTTGATCAGCATGCAGTCACGTTTGAAACGCAGCCAACAGCCACACTAATTGGTAGAGATTCATTGTGTAAAACGGTCCATCAACACGCAACTTAGATTCACCAGACCTGTGTTAAATTATCTGTGTTTAATACATGCAGGTAATAAAGCAAACTGTAACAAACGGATCATTATCCGGTTTTTCATATGCGTAATAGCCGTTTACATGTTAGATGTAGATAACCGAAATCAGCAGATGTGTGCCGATCGTTGCATGATTCATCGACAAGAAATTGTGATTTTTGTTTATTTTCTGTTTACGTCGTAAGGCAAAATTGATAAATTGAAAAAACGTTTCAGCGTTTTAGAACGAAACATAGTACAATTATATATTAAAATGAAAGTAAATTTCCACTTAGAAGCCCCTAGTCATTAGATAGTCCCATTACCATATTTAATTGAAAGACCATCAGATAACATTTGTGCAAAATAAAGCTAGACGCATATTCGGAGGCTGTTTTTTCCGTATACGTTGTCCGGCGAATTTCAAATTAATGTAAAAAATATTTTGTAGACAAGTTAGTTGTCTACGTCGAGTTTTACCAAAAAATAGATAGCACAATGAAATAATTGCTTCATAACAATGTTTAAATATTATGGTTAGCTCTTTAAATGAATAAATTTTCTTGGCAGAATGGGAAAGTCATTTAAGTTTGCACTATAGCCATATAATGCAAAATAGCCCTGCCCACTGGCGGCCATGTTTTTCTACCAATCAAAAACAGTGGCTCGCAGAAGATGACGCGCGACGGACGCCAGACACCGGACAAAAGGCGATCACAATAACTCACCTTGAGCAAAGCTCAGGTGAGCTAAAAACAAGAGGGCCAAGATGGCCCTAAATCGATCACCTGAATATTTTTAACCTAAACGAGTCTATGTTAAACAAGTAATCCCCAGGGTGGGGCCATTTTGACACCAGGGCTATAATTTGATCTAGATGAAGTGAGATTTCAAATATCTACCTTTTAGACAAGTTTTCCCTATACTGCATGTACAAGTATATATTATATAAAACAAGTGACCCCGGATGGGGCTATTTTTTACCCCAGGGCTATAATTTGAACAATCTTGGTAGAGGTCAACTAGATGATGTTATATACCAAATATCAAAAGCCTGCATATTCTACCTACAGTCAAGAAGATTTCTAAAGATTTTCCCTATACATGTACGAGTCTTCGTAAATCAAATGACCCCTGGGGTGGGGCCATTTTTTACCCAAGGGCTATAATTTGAACAAGATTGGAAGAGGTCCAATAGATGAAGCCATACCAAATATCAAAGGCCTGGGCCTTCTACTTTAAGACAAGAAGATTTTTAAAGCTTTTCCCCATATGAGTCTTTGTAAAACAAGTGACACCCCAGGAGGAGTCATTTTTGACCCCAGGGCTATAAATTGAACAATCTTGGTAGAGGTTCACTAGATGAAGCTACATAGCAAATTTATATCAAAGGCCTGGGTCTTCTACTTTTAGACAAGAAGATTTTTAAAACCTTTTCCCTATACAAGTCTATGTAAAACAAGTGACCCTAAATGAGGGGCCATTTTTGACCCCAGGGCTATAATTTGAACAATCTTGGTAGAGGTCCACTTGATGAAGCTACATACCAAATAAGGCCTGGGCCTTCTACATTTAGACAAGAAGATTTTTAAAGTTTTTTCCCTCTACAATTAAGTCTTTGTAAAACAAGTGACCACCGGGGAGGGGTAATTTTAGACCCCAGGGCTATAATTTGAACAATGTTGGTAGAGGTCCACTAGATGAAGCTACATACCAAATATCAAAGACCTGGGCCTTCTACTTTTAGACAAGAAGATTTTTAAGTTTTGGTTAATTTGGTTAAGAGTTCTCAATGGAATTTAAATCTTTGAACAATTTTGGAAGAGGGCCACCATTGCCCACCAAAGAAACATTCCTGTGAAGTTTGTTTGAAACTGGTCCTGTGGTTAAGGAGGAGATGATGTTTAAAGCTAAAAGTTAATGACGGATGACAGACGACGGACAAAAAGTGATCAGAATAGCTCACCTTGAGCCTTTGGCTCTAGGTGATCTAAAAATCCACATACATATGCATTTATCTGCAAAAGACAATTTTTTAAAACACTGTTGAAAATGCAGGAATTGTTTTAACTTTCGTCTACTTTGATAATTCCCCATAAATGTTTTATCCAAATTTAGTTTTAATAGACAATTTACTTTTTGCAATGTAAATGATTACTTTCCGAAACATGCTTTGAATTGTATTTATTTCAGACATTGTTTTATCCTGCATGCAGCATTTGCCAGCTAATGAATATTGAATGTATGACATTAAATTATACATTTTTCAAAATCAGAAAATATGGCTTCCATATCAACCAGTTTTCATTAAAAAAAATTGTGTCTAACCTGCTTTTGTATAACCCTACAGATACCATTACAATACATTATTTTATTACGTCATTTCATTGTGGACTACATAGAATGATATTTTTTGCCTTTTGGATCCTTTAATCCTTTCTCACCTGCAGACGCATTTTGACGCAATAGCAGCATACAACTTTTGAAAACATTGTGGGCAATTTTGAGCAAAATCACCATTTGCCACAATGTTTTCAACTCTTTTTAATAATTAAACTGTCATTAATGGAGATTTTTCACATTTTTGAAAAGAGGTTTTCAAAGTTGTCTGCTGCATACTTGTTGTATGTGGGAAAGGGTTAACATCAGATTCTGGAATATTCAGGTGAAAGTGGGTGCTTTTTTAAATCTACAATAGACGACTTGGAAAACATCTCTTCGGAAAACATCTCGGCAAAAGTATGGAAACTTCTGTTAATGAAAGTATTATTATTGAAAGTGAAAAAATTGTAGCAAAAGGAGAAATTGCTTGTCTGAACAATTACTTCTTTGTTCATACTGTTTTCAAAAGTCATCTGCTGCGAGGCATCAGAATGTGACTGTATGTGGGGACAAACTTAGACAAGATCAACATTTTCAGGGTTCTAAATAATTTTCACAAATACAACTAAATGCTTTCCCAAAAATATAAGTCAAATCTGCAACAAAAAACGTTGAAAAATCTAGGCAAAAGTTAAAAAAACATTGTGAATGCGATAGGAGTTTAGACAAGAAAATTCTCCTTTTGATTTTTTAAGTAAAATCATTTTTAGAACAGGCCAGAACTTTTGTAATATTAGTTTAGCTCCGGTAATAAAAATAAAATGCCAATTGAAATTGTCTTACCAGTTTTCTTGAGAAAAGTGTCTGTTTTTACTTGACTTAGAGCGATTTCCCTGTCAGCTCGTGCTAAAACTACTGTACTTAATAAACATTACAGTTTTTACACAGGGCACACTCTACGGAACACGGTTACACGGTTACACGGTAGTCCAGGTTTCTGTATTTTTTATTTTGACTGTTCACATCCTACAATTAATGCAAATATGTAACGGCGATATATTGAGACTAGATTACACGGTTGATTGTTTCGCGAACACAAATCAAAGAATTACTGGGATGGTCTAAAATGCGGACTTTGGTGTAAAAATGTTTAATTGAAGATGGGAAAATGTGTATAATGTATTACATGTGATCATATTCGGGGTTTCTTTGTAATTATATAATGTGTTTGATTGATTTTATCAATGATATAATTTAAACCAAAAAATCGAGAGCATGTTGAAGTTGAATCTCGTTGTAAAGGTTTTTTATGTGATTCCAACATATAACTTAGTAGTTTACAATTTTCCAAACGTTCTTCAAAAGTGTTCTCGGTCAGTCACAAAACATTTATTTCTTTCGGGATTTTTCTACAAATTCTTCGTTGCACTTTTGAAATGTTCTCTCCTGAATCATAAATGCAACAGGTATGAAAGGTTTGTTGATCAACATTGGGTTATCTAAACACAATTGTAGAAACACAGAAGTCACCTAAGTTGAATCAGGGACGTAGATAAGAGCTGTCTTATGTTCGGCATTGGTGTTTTGATGGGTCTTTTGCCTTGTTGTTTGGTTGATATGTCCGCAAGTAACGTTTGTATAACATTATATTGGGTTTTAAAATCATAATGATATGTTATTGTATCATTCTGTTGGGATCTTATAGCATTATGATTGCGTTTTAATGTCAATGTGTGGTGTTGTAATATCATTATGTGGAGTTGTAATGTCATTATGTGGGGTTGTAATATCATTATGTTGGGTTGTAATATCATTATGTGGTATTGTTATATCATTATGGGAGGTTGTTAGTCATTATGTCGGGTTGTAATGTCATTATGTGGTGTTGTAATGTCATTATGTGGGGTTGTAATATCATTATGTGGGGTTGTAATGTCATTATGTGGGGTTGTAATATCATTATGTGGTGTTGTAATGTCATTATGTGGAGTTGTAATATCATTATGTGGGGTTGTACTATCATTATGTGGGGTTGTAATGTCATTATGTGGGGTTGTAATATCATTATGTGGGGTTGTAATGTCATTATGTGGCGTTGTAGTGCCATTATGTGGAGTTGTAATATCATTATGTGGGGTTGTACTATCATTATGTGGAGTTGTAATGTCATTATGTGGGGTTGTAATGTCATTATGTGGGGTTGTAATATCATTATGTCGGGTTGTAATGTCACTATAAGACTGAAGTTATTATGTCATTATGTGGCGTTGTAATGTCATTATGTGGCGTTGTAATATCATTATGTGGGGGTGCCATCATCATGAGTTCTTATATAATTATGCAGGGTTGCATAACCATAATAATGGGTCGATATATAATTTTGATCGTTCCTAATAGAATTATGATGGATCGTAATAGCAATAATTAAAGATGTAGATGCTACCAAGAGTTGGACGATATGGAGGTTCGGTTGTTACGGCGTCTGTCTGAGAGTTCAAGAGTATTGCTGCCGCTTCGTCATGTGTTAATGTCGTCTCTGTCTGTTGTAGAGTATACCCGGACCTCTTTTCCGCCACCTACAATCATCACTACATCTGTGCTCAAATAACATTGTTGGTTTGCTGTTTCCACTAATGTCACTGATGTTAAAGTAGTTCCTGCAACAACGGGAGAAGGTGAACGGGATCCTCTCGTATGGCATGACGGTGGCTTCTTCGTAGATGACAACATAAGGCTGATTACTTGTGTTTGCCGGAATCCGTTAACCATTCTGTCGATTTTTTCTGCTACGACATCGGTACCGTCGTAACTTAAGTGGAGACCATCCTTGCTGAGCAGCCTTTTGTTCGATCCTAAAGTAGGGATACAAATTGAGAAAATCAGAACTGACGTCAATTGTAGAATATGCAATAAAATTGGAATAGTAGCTTTCGGTTGACGGACAGATTCGATAAGAAACATCATTTGTGAACAAGCGCTTTAAATAATCTCTTTTATTTGTTATGAATGCCACACATACACTGAAGATTATCTCTAGATAATAAACAGTGCATGGTCACACATCTTATTCGATTTGGCAACCGTGACGAGCTGTTCTTCCAGGGGGTGTTAGTTCGAACCCCATCTCAGCCACATATGGGTTAACAATCTTATTCTATGTTGAAAAGGAGCCAGTTGCTTGGAAATACTTGTGTAGAGTATGGTGTAAGTCTTAAGAAAAGCCGGTAAACACACGGATAGGGGAACTGGTCGCCATGATATGACTGGACATTTGTTGAAAACGGTGTTAATACATATTTACAATATTACAATATATGTTTTACATGTGGTATTTTTATCAATGTTAATTTTATATACAATAGTTTAAAATAGTTATCTGATTCAAGTATCTACTGGTCGTCTGAAGTCTCTCGAAGGATTATATATAATTAAACTTCTGACGAGTGAAGATCAAAAACAGTATATTGGGATTCTGGTTGAACTGTCACACTGGTTGAACAATGATGGAACTGGTTGCCTAAAAAGGCTCAGAGTAATGCATACATATTAAGTTTGGTGTCATTTCTATGAAAAATTATTACAAGCAATATCTCCTTTTCTCACAATTTTTTTTTCAAATTCGTATACTTTTTGTCTATTGTGTATGGTTTAAATGGTTAACTTTAAAAAAAAATCTATTACATTACATATAGTTTCCGCTAAATGAAACTGCATTCTAACAAAGATCAGCAAAAATACCAATTGTTCCGCATATGCCCATTATTTATCTTATTTTTCTCCATATTGTGATAGCTTATTGACGTCGCGGGGAAGCGCGGCGTCAGTATGGGATAGGTTTTAATGTTGTACCATGGGGTGACGTAATCGAAAAGGGAGCAACCAAAGTTAACCAATATTATTATTGTTAAGAAAAACTCTGTTATATGTTTGAAAACAACAACACCTTTATGAATAAATAAATTGTATAAATTGATTTAAGAAACAGTAAGATACAAAATACGTATGTCTTCTACCGTTATTACAAAACTTTAGACACATTTAACATTTAATGGGTGTTTTCGAGCCGATTCATCAAAGCTCTGATAAAAGTTTCGGGTGATGTTTTTGCCTATTTACAATATTGAGAGATTTAAATAAATGGGTAATCTTTCAAAAATCATTGATGATTCATTTTAATTACTTCATATTACAGTATAATTCTAGAAACTGTAAAAACAACGTTAAACCAACTATGCAATAGCAGGGTGACTATATTACTTCATTATAGTCACCCTGGCAATAGGCAGGGCCGTAACGTGACCCATTCTATTATTTGTAAATGCAGCGTGTCATTCTTATTTAAAAGACGACAAGGTGTCATCGGTTCCCATAGAGTAATTTTAAAAAAGTTGTCTCTGCTTCCTGCCGTTATGGATACTTCGCTGTTTTCACGATTTCATCCGATTTCTAAATTTCATTGAATTCGTGCTCGGTTTTTTATGTTTCGTTCAATATGAACGATTCGTACCAATTGGTTTTCGCTCTTTGCTCTTGGGGAACTGACTTGACCATTCTCTTTTGTTTCTTTTTTCAGTTTTCTACTGGTATCTCATAACAATTAAAGTGACATTACAAACGAAACAGACTTAATATTTCTTGCTATATGTTGACTATACATGTGAACTTTCATAATGCTCAATCTTGATCATAAATATCTCCCGTTTTTGCTATTATACTTCTGCTAAACTGGAAGGAGAATAGATTTCCCCCCTCTCCTTCCAAAGCTTGTGTCACACTTAACTTATAACTTAGGGCAATAAACCTTAATATATGTTAATATCTAAGCACCTATGTTTTTTTTTTATCTAATTGATCTAGTTAGAGGATTTAAAACAGTTTATTGGTAAAAAGAACTTGAGAAACTTCAGCTTGTAAACTGTAAACCAAATGGTTTCAGGACTAAACTTGTCATTTCAAGACTAAACTTCACATGCTGAATATCACATAGATCGTAGCATATAAAACGTATAATCCCTACGTCAATATTGACCCTTCCTGTCTTGGAAACCCTTTGTTATAGGCAATGGCATCTTCGCAAGCCAAGGGTAATTTGTCCATTACTTATGGGAATGATAATGTACGAAGTAGCCTTGGCTAGCGAAGATGAGGCTATGGTATCAAGGTGAGCAATATAGGCAAATCTTGGCATTCTTGTTCGAAATATTTACATCATGTCTGTTTGCACAGGTTATTTAAATATACTGAACTGCATCTGCTTCCTTTAAGTCATGCTTCAAAATCATGCGCGGCGTCTTTGATGCTTTGCATCCAAATTCTTCTTGTTTATAACAGGGACACTATATTACATTATTATTATTGAAATATAGTGTCCCTGTTTATAACTATACTAACAAATGAGAGAAAACAAAGATGGCAGATTTTCACATCATTGTTTCTGATGTCGAGAAGCGATAGATCAGTCGTTAACGATCAGGGGGCTATCAAACCATGGGTCGTGAGTTCGAGCCCCGGCATGGCCATTTGAGCCGTTCCACGAGAAAACCAACATTATGGACTCTGCGTAATGTATCGACCCAGATCAGAGGACTTTACGTTTTCTTCATTTACAGGAAAGTGGTTCTCCCTGCTGATCAGCCCATTCCCTCATACGACAATTTTGAAGCAGACGACTTTGAACATATTTTGTTAAAACATAGAAAATCGCCAAAAAGTGGAAAACATTGTGGCAAAAGGAGAAATTGCTCGTTTTGAGCAACTTCTTCTTTTGTCACTATGTTTTCAAAAAGTCGTCTGCTGCAGAGGCGTAAGAAGGCGTCTAAATGAGCGAAAGGGTTAATTAAAAGGACTATGAGAAAAATTAAATTAGAATCATATTTTTGGAAGAAAAATTTGTATTTATTTGTATTTATTTGTATAAATACAAAATACTAATGTCTATAACACCATTGTCTGTTGTCCATGCATTGTGTCAATCAATTGGTCGCGGAGTCGATAAGATTGAGTATTTTTTATCCACATACAGACGATGTCTGACGCCTCTGCAGCAGACGACTTTTGAAAACAACATGTCAATAATAAGCAATTTAGCCTTTAGTCACAATCATTTTGACTATATTTAATAAATAAACACACATTTATGGACACTTTTCACTTTTTTGACAATATGTTTCCAAAATTGTCTGCTGCAGATTTGCTGTATGTGGACGATGGTTTAACTTGCTCAGCAATGCATCGCTGAAAAACTCATTTAAGGTGTATGAGGTATATACTCTCAAGAATATTTGAGTGAGATGATTCTCTTTAAGTACACACAACAAAGGGGTTTGGAGGTGAGATGAGGACAGTACTCGCTCAATTCATTGAGCCACGCCGTGACACAACAAGCAGCCTTTCTAAAATTACAAACAGTAATGACCCAGAACAGCCAAAACATCAATGCAGTGTAATCATAGAGCTCCCATATATGTGTCGGGCAGTTCGAAACTTAAGCATCATCTTGAAGAATGTGTATCGCTACAGAAATAAAGTGTGAGCCGTTCTCTATGAAATCCAACATTTGCGACACCGTGTTGACAGATCAGCCTGCACATCTGATCTCGACCTGCACTATTTGACAATAAGCCACAGAATGTTCATAAATGGCCCCTACAAATTAATGGTCTCCACAGAGCAGATATCGCGAATCACAAATACAAGCTTTCTTAAAGCTTGTATCGCATTCGACGTAAAGTAAATAAGTTTATAGCTTAGATTGTTTCTCAGACTCTGCTTATGTTAATTAACCCTTTCCCTCATACGACAATCCTGCAGCAGACGACTTTGAACATATTTTATCAAAAAATGGAAAATCTCTATAATTGAATGGATAACCTATGACTAAATTTGGAAAACATTGTGGCAAAAGGAGAAATTGTTCCTTTTGAGCAATTTCTTTGTCACTATGTTTTTTAAAAAAAGCCATCTGCTGCAGCTATTTGAGGGAAAGGGTTAAAGGGAGTTTCCAATGTTTACGCCCCGAGTCCCGGTAGCGTTGTCGGTAGCGACGCGGGCTGTCCTTCCAGGGGTTGTGAGTTCGAACCCTTTCTGAGCCATCATTCTTTCCGACGTTTGACAAAAGTCAATGCGACAAGCGTCATTCTTCTTCCACAAATGGGCTAACAATCTATGTTTAAAAGGAGCCAGTTGCTTGATATCATGGTCATGCCAACCACATAGTCAACCACATTAACTCATTTTGTGGTCAGGTAAGCTAATACAAGACAAATGTTTGATAAAAGCATCAAAGAGAAGCCGCAATATTTCGTTGCACATGAAGAAAAAAAAAAGAAAACAGTGCATTTAAATCCACAAACATTTGAACAATTAAAATGATACACAGCATTACAGCATGGTAATGTGTAGAGGTCTCGTTTAATCTGAAGTTAGCTATATAGATATCGGTATTGAAGATGTAAGTATTATGTAGGATACTCTACCTCACAGGCTTACAAACTATAGACAATCTCTATAAATGATAGTATGATAATTGAAAATTGTTGAAATTATTGTGGCAAATGTAGAAATTGCTCATTTGAGCAATTTCTCCTTTTGCAACAATGATTTCAAGAATGTTTAACCTGACAGGGTCTGTGTTTTTCGAGAATGAGATGATTTAGAGTTAAACTGATCATGAACAGTGATATGAGTAATTTCACCTTTTGCCACAATGACTTCAAAAGTCGTCTGCTGCAGAGGCCCAGAATAGGTATATAAGTGGGAAAGGGTTAAAACCATAAATGGAAACAATTAAGGCAATTAATATTTGGTCATTACTTGATCACTGTTAATTCAAACTGTTATTGGTGAGAGTTTCCTGTGGAGATATTAATACCCAAAACATGAACCTGGATAAAAGGTAAAGGTGTTAGAAATTACAACACGAGTATACTGCAAAAACACCACTTTATTCATTTATTGTTTCATCAAAATGTCGAACGAGCAAACATCTTCTTTTCGTTTCCGGTTTAAGAAATTACTTCAAAAAGAAAAGCGAAAGAAGCAGATAAGGAAACAAGCAGATAGTATATTTTATGCTTGCTCGAATATAAAGGCATACTGTTTATTTCACGCAGTGACGTAATACGAATACAACACGAATGAAGGCGATATTTAGCATAGTATACTATCATAGGAAGTCAGGAACCAGACTACATTTAGCGGGCCTATTTTTGGTTCCCAGTTTGAGATACTATTGAAATTATAAAGCGTATGAGGCTGCTTACCAAATTCAGAAATTCAGTTGAATGGTTTACTATTTTACTGTTTAGACTAAATACAGTATGAATTTTGCTAAACTGAAAATAAACAAGACATTGAATATAAATATAGGCCTTTGCCTTTTTTTTACTTTGTAAAACTCACAGTGTTCCCAATCACATTTTTTTATAAGGGTAAACTTACCCCTTGAGGTTGAAAATCTAGGGGTAAGATTTAATTTCAGGGGGCATGAAAATTTGAAGGCAAACGTTTTATAATACAAGAGGGACATGATGGCCCTGGATCGCTCATCTGATATTTTTGTTTCCACTTTAGCTATATAAGCCCCGCCCCCTGGCGGCCATAATTTTCGACCAATTAACTTGGCTTGAAGGAATCTGATAGAGGGTCATCCTAGGAACATTTCTACAAAATTATTTGAAAACACTTTTGGAGGAGAAGATTTTTTAAGTTTTCACTATAGTCATATTATGCAAAATAGCCCTGCCCACTGGCGGCCATGTTTTTCGACCAATCAACATGGCTTGAAGGAATCTGAAAGTGTGTCACTTAAGGAACATTTCTATAATGTTTCGACCCAGATCAGCCTGCGCAGCCCGCGCAGGCTAATCCGGGCCGACACATTCCGTCTCAGGTGGATAGAGGTGTAAATTTAAGATTCCTGAAACAGAAAATCCACAGAAGGCGAAAAGTGTCTGTCCTGGTTAGCCTGCGCGGCATGCTTAGGCTGATCCGGGTCGATACTTTACGCGGAGTCAATAATGTTGGTTTTCTCGTGGAACAGCTCATATATATATATACATCTTCATATTCAGTCATAAACACACATGTACATGTGCATTTATTAACTTCGCGACAAACACTCAGCAATGTATATACATGTACTTAATATAAGACTAGTTCTATGCTAATCAAGTCACTTATAATTTAAACACATGTAGGTAACACCCTAGAATATATTCGAATCATTTTAAGCTCGTTTGAATTTTTGAAAAAACAAAACAAGCTATTGTCGTCACTTGATCGTCGTTGGTTAAGTTTTGTGTCTAGGTAACTTACATGGAAACTATCAAACTTAATACTTTGAAACTTGGAAAAACTCTACTTCTTCACATTGTATGCTTAAAATGCTGAGTGTGGCCTGTTTTCTTGGGGGTAAAAAACATCATTGATGTATTTTGGTTGATTTTGAGAATTGGCGGTGTTGGTTAAGTTTTGCGTTTAGGTCACTTAGCCTACATGGAAACTATCAAACCTATTACTTTGAAACTCCATCTAATACCCTTCTTCACATTGTATCATACACATGCCGAGTGTTGCCTGCTCTTTGGGGTAAAAAACATCAATTTTTATGTATTTTGGTCGATTTTGAGAATTGGCGGTGTTGGTTAAGATTTGCGTTTTGGTCACTTACATGAAAACTATCAAAACTATTATTTTGAAACTTAAAAAACTTATTCATCCAATCCCTTCTTAACATTGTATTATAAATATGCTGAGCGGGCCTGTTTTCTTTGTAGGAGGGACTGGGTTCAAGGTCACTGTTAGCATGGTAATGTACTTAACATCTTAAAACAGGCCACACAGTGATTGTTTAACAGGCATTGGTCGACTTATCTCATTTGCCTGTCCACACACAAGACTCATCTCTTGACTGATTATGACAGCCATCCGACGTGAAGATCTTCCTTATTGCGCGGGTGCATCAGCACCAGCGCATATATTGGTTGTGTTTAGAACTATCACTGGTGCAATGGGCTTGCGCATGCGCCGTGTTAATCGTCTTGATCGTGCATGCGCCGTATTTTACCGTCAGATCTCGGATATTTCCGTAGCAGTTCGTCACTCGACTGGTTCTCGTTCGAGTTTGCAATAGAATATTAAGATAAGTGAACCAGTCTATTTATATGCGAATAGCCGAGCCCCGGTAGCTCAGTCGGTAGCGACGCGAGCTGTCAATCCATGGGTTGTGAGTTCGAATCCCGGTTCGGCCAACTTTCTTTCCGACGATTGACAAAAGTCAATGCGACATGCGTCATTCGTCTTCCACAAATGGGCTAAGTCTATTTGGGAAAGCAGCCAGTTGCTTGGGAAGATTGTTGTGTGGAGTACTGCCGTGTGTTCCATAGTAAACACAACATAAACAGTTAAAGCTATGCCTATCAAACGGAACGAAACCTACCTGTTGTATGAATGGAAAACAGGTAGAACATGTTTGTTTAACCGACTAAGGAACGGTATATCGACAAAACCTATATAGGTTTCGCAAAACAGGTTTTGAGTTTTGTGACTATGGAACACAGGGCTGGTGTGAGAAAACCAGGAAATGCATGAGTAGGTGAACTGGCCGCCGTGATATAACTGAGAAATTGTTAAAAACGGCGTTAAACCCCAATCAATCAATCAATCAATATATGCGAGTAATTTTTTTATAATTAAAATGTAAATTAAAAAAAGTTTATCAATAACAGGAAAAAAGGGATATTTTCATAAAAGCGAAGGTATTGTGCTTAATTTTGCGATTTTAAGAATATATTAAGGGGAAAAAAGGACGCGCTTGCGCAGACAAATGTTTGGGAGATCGAGTTCAACACGTTGGGAAAAGATATTTTTGTTTTCGTTTTACGTATTTAACTAAACAACTATTTATATCATATATTTATATCATATATATTCAAAAACGGGTTTCGTGTTTTTCGAATCAAACAATATTTCTTAAGCCATAAAATGCTGATTCCCGCGCTAACATCCAATCGCTGCATCTTGCAGCAACTCTTGTCATGTATATGAACTTGCATTTATTTCCACACGGTAAATTTTGTTTCAATACTTGAAAAATAGTAATTGTGTGCGGTAATTATAATATGTTAATATTCATTCCGAATTTGAAGATTTTTTGCATAAAATAAATAAACCGTAAAGGGAGAATATCAGACCCGCAGGCGGTGCTCTTGTGTGTTTTTTAAAATAGTTTTCCTTAAATGTTTTCCGACAAAGCGGTGATCGTGAATATCATTCCATATTTATTTACTATAGCTTCATAAATCAGAACGAAGTATATCTTTCATAGTTTAATATATAAGAACAGCCGTATGATATTTACATCGATCAGCACATTTTAGCCACTTTAACCATTTGAGATTTTCAACTGAATGATTTTTGATGACTTGTTAAGATTTATGTTGGAAATTCTCTTTTGAAAGATAAATACCTTAATTTCTTTACCCCTGACCGAACAACAGTAAATAATTGTTTGTAATATATACACATTTAAAACATACATGAAGGCATTTATGACTGGTGTAATGGGATAATATGTTTCAGTAATCAAATCTAATTGTTTATCTTTTTTACGAACTCTATCGGTTTGCACTTTCAAGTTTAATTTATTATCAACGTTTACGCCAAGTTTCTTTTGCGTGATAAAATGTTCTACCATTGCAGTAATCAAGCAAAGATTAAGATTTTGAGGATATTTCAAATTATAGGGATATCAAGTTTTCGTACACTTGGTCTGAAATGGTTTAGTTCCATGTTTTTTTTTATATATTTTACACCATTTATCATATCGTGGCTGCCAGTTCGCATACATCACTATGTATTTGATTGTTAGTTCGCACCACTTCGCTCGACAACTGGATACATTCTCACAATTGTGTTCATTGATCGAAAATAAATTACGCTAAACGCAATCATCTGAACGAATCCATGGCTGAGTCGGGGTTCGACCTCGCGACCCCTGCATTGCAACATCTCGTCGTATCCGACTCAACTATCACAGCTCGATTGCGAACTCTCTGAAAGACCAGTACAGAACCAATGATCGCCATTTCGAAGGAATCTAAACATGGCTGACCGGTGTTGAACCCCAGATCCCCTTTTGTAGGAACCTAAATACGGCTGACCGGTGTTAGACTCCAGATCCCCTATTGAATGTTCCTAAACACGGTTGACCCGTGTTAAACCCAAGATTCCCTATTGGAGGAAATTAAATACGACGGACCGTTGCTGAACTCGAGATCCCATTTTGAAGGTAACTAAACACGCCTTAAAAGGGAACTTAACACGGCTGACCAGTGTTCAATCCCAGATGACCTTTTAAATGGTACTTAACACGGCTGACCAGTGTTGAATCCCAGATGACCTTTTAAATGGAACTTAACACGGCTGACCAGTGTTGAATCCCAGATGACCTTTTAAATGGAACTTAACACGGCTGACCAGTGTTGAATCCCAGATCACCTTTTAAAGGGAACTTAACACGGCTGACCAGTGTTGAATCCCAGATCACCTTTTAAAGGGAACTTAACACGGCTGACCAGTGTTGAATCCCAGATCACCTTTTAAAGGGAACTTAACACGGCTGACCAGTGTTGAATCCCAGATCACCTTTAAAATTTAACTTAACACGGCTGACCAGTGTTGAATCCCAGATCACCTTTTAAAGGGAACTTAACACGGCTGACCAGTGTTGAATCCCAGATCACCTTTTAAAGGGAACTTAACACGGCTGACCAGTGTTGAATCCCAGATCACCTTTTAAAGGGAACTTAACACGGCTGACCAGTGTTGAATCCATGATCACCTTTTAAATGTAACTTTACACGGCTGACCAGTGTTGAATCCCAGATCACCTTTTAAAGGGAACTTAACCCGGCTGACCAGTGTTGAATCCCAGATCCCCCTTAAAAGGGAACTTAACACGGCTGACCAGTGTTGAATCCCAGATAACCTTTTAAATGGAACTTAACACGAATTACCAGTGTTGAATCCCAGATCACCTTTTAAATGGAACTTAACACGAATGACCGGTGTTGAACCCTATATCCCCTTTGAAGGTGCCTAACAATGGCTGACCGGTATTGAACTCAGGATCCCCTATTGAAGGTATCTAAACTCGGATTGAACCGCAGATGTAATATTGAAGGTTCCTAAACATGACTGACCGGTGTTAAACCCCAGATCCCCTGTTGAAGGTTCCTAAACATGACTGACCAGTGTTAAACCCCAGATCCCCTGTTGAAGGTTCCTAAACATGACTGACCAGTGTTAAACCCCATATCCCATATTGAAGGTTCCTAAACATGACTGACCTGTGTTAAACCCAGATCCTTTATTGAAGCTTACTAACCGTTTTGAAACCCAGATCCTTTATTGAAGCTTACTAAACACGACTGACCTGTGTTAAACCCCAGATCCCCTATTGAAGCTTACTAAACACGGTTGACCGGTGTTAAACCCCAGATCCCATATTGAAGGTACCTACACATGGCTGACCAATAGTAGACCCCACATCCCCTATTGAAGCTAACTAAACACGACTTACCAATCTCCTTCGCAGAGTTGTCGTTCCTTACACTCACCATACATATGACACTCGGGAGATCTTTTTCGCGACAGACCGTGTTAGGTGACACTCGGGATATCTTTATCGCGACAGAACATGTTGGGCGACACTTGGAGGACCTTTATTGCGACCGACCGTGTAAGGTGACACTCGGGAGATCTTTTTCGCGACAGACCGTTTTAGATGTCACTCGAGAAATCTGTATCGCGACAGACCGTGTTAGATGTCACTCGAGAAATCTGTTTCGCGACAGACAGTGTTAGATGTCACTCGAGAAATATTTATCGCGACAGACCGTGTTAGATGTCACTCGAGAAATCTGTTTCGCGACAGACAGTGTTAGATGTCACTCGAGAAATATTTATCGCAACAGACCGTGTTAGGTGACACTCGGGCTATATTTATTGCGACAGACCATGTTAGGTGAAACTCGGGATATATTTATCGCGACAGACCATGTTAGGTGACAATCGGGATATATTTATCGCGACAGAACATGTTAGGTGACACTCGGGATATATCTATCGCGACAGTCCGTGTTAGGTGACACTCGGGATATATTTATCGCGACAGACCGTGTTAGGTGACACTCGGGATATATTTATCGCGACAGACCATGTTAGGTGACACTCGGGATATATTTATCGCGACAGAACATGTTAGATGACATTCGGGATATATTTATCGCGACAGTCTATGTTAGATAACACTCGGGAGATCTTTATCGCGACAGAACATGTTAGATGACAATCGAGAGATCTTTATCGCGACAGACCGTGTTAGGTGACACTCGGGATATCTTTTTCGCGACAGAAGATGTTGGGCGACACTTGGAGGACCTTTATTGCGACCGACCGTGGAAAGCGGGCCACATCCAAAATCAAGAATCGGTGTTCAAATACATGTTGAAGCTTGAGGGAAAGACGTAAGCATTTTTACTATTCCAAATGTTCTTGTGATAAATAGCTCGACCTCACGTAGAATAAGGATGTGTGTTTTTGTACTCACGCCAAGTCATCCTCGATGTAATGAGTATGTTAAGGTGTAATGAGTATGTTAAGGTGTAATGAGTATGTTAAGGTGTAATGAGTATGTTAAGGTGTAATGAGTATGTTAAGATGTAATGAGTATGATAAGGTGTAATGAGTATGTTAAGGTGTAATGAGTATGTTAAGGTGTAATGAGTATGTTAAGGTGTAATGAGTATGTTAAGGTGTAATGAGTATGTTAAGGTGTAATGAGTATGTTAAGGTGTAATGAGTATGTTAAGGTGTAATGAGTATGTTAAGGTGTAATGAGTATGTTAAGGTGTAATGAGTATGTTAAGGTGTAATGAGTATGTTAAGGTGTACTGAGTATGTTAAGGTGTAATGAGTATGTTAAGGTGTACTGAGTATGTTAAGGTGTAATGAGTATGTTAAGGTGTAATGAGTATGTTAAGGTGTAATGAGTATGTTAAGGTGTAATGAGTATGTTAAGGTGTAATGAGTATGTTAAGGTGTAATGAGTATGTTAAGATGTAATGAGTATGTTAAGGTGTAATGAGTATGTTAAGGTGTAATGAGTATGTTAAGATGTAATGAGTATGTTAAGGTGTAATGAGTATGTTAAGATGTAATGAGTATGTTAAGGTGTACCCACATGTGCCAGTCTCGTTTAAAATATAAGTATAGCATTTGAATTCAATATATAGTCGAATGCTATATTTATATTTTATACGAGACTGGCAACTGTGGAATTACCGATGCTTGATAGAAGTCAGTGTGACGACCGTATTTATTCTTCTGTCAATGGGCTAGATAACATATGTGGGAATGTAGCCAGTTGCCTTGGAGGAATGCAGGTGTAAGAAAACCATGACATGGGAAAGTGCTAACACTTTAATCATACAATTCACAATACTAATATGTTTACTGATAAAAAGGCCATGCTAAGGGTTGTATAACTAGTGAAATCCAGACCAGCATGCAACTGTTTGCATTGTCATCAGGATCCTCTCTGTTAGTGAACTGTCCGTCGTGATGCATGTATCACCTTGTAGTCTTCACAGCCCGTCTATATCTAACTGTATAGTATCACCTTGTAGTCTTCACAGCCCGTCTATATCTAACTGTATATTATCACCTTGTAGTCTTCACCGCCCGTCTATATCTAACTGTATAGTATCACCTTGTAGTCTTCTCCGCCCTTCTATATCTAACTGTATAGTATCAACTTGTAGTATTCACAGCCCGTCTATATCTAACTGTATAGTATCACCTTGTAGTCTTCACAGCCCGTCTATATCTAACTGTATAGTATCACCTTGTAGTCTTCACAGCCCGTCTATATATAACTGTATAGTATCACCTTGTAGTCTTCACAGCCCGTCTATATCTAACTGTATAGTATCACCTTGTAGTCTTCACAACTCGTCTATATCTAACTGTATAGTATCACCTTGTAGTCTTCACCGCCCGTCTATATCTAACTGTATAGTATCACATTGTAGTCTTCACCGCCCGTCTATATCTAACTGTATAGTATCACCTTGTATTCTTCACAGCCCGTCTATATCTAACTGTATAGTATCACACTGTAGTCTTCACAGCCCGTCTATATCTAACTGTATAGTATCACCTTGTAGTCTTCACCGCCCGTCTATATCTAACTGTATAGTATCACCTTGTAGTATTCACAGCCCGTCTATATCTAACTGTATAGTATCACCTTGTAGTCTTCACAGCCCGTCTATATCTAACTGTATAGTATCACCTTGTAGTCTTCACAGCCCGTCTATATCTAACTGTATAGTATCACCTTGTAGTCTTAACCGCCCGTCTATATCTAACTGTATAGTATCACCTTGTAGTCTTCACAGCCCGTCTATATCTAACTGTATAGTATCACCTTGTAGTCTTCACAGCCCGTCTATATCTAACTGTATAGTATCACCTTGTAGTCTTCACAGTCCGTCTATATCTAACTGTATAGTATCACCTTGTAGTCTTCACAGTCCTTCTATATCTAACTGTATAGTATCACCTTGTAGTCTTCACAGCCCGTCTATATCTAATGTGGTCCTCGATGAATCTTTCGAATTAAGCAATATACCTTCATATGCTTGCTACACACTGTAAACTGCGCTGGTACAGCATCTAATTTACAGGTAAACTCTATTGCCGATTATGGTATGAATATAAATACAAGTAAAACAGAAACAAGACGGATGTTTGATGCAAAGCATCATAGAGAAGCCGCAATATTTCGTTTCACATGAAGAAATAAGAAAAAAGATCATTTAAATCCACAAACATTAGAACAATTTAATCTGTAGTCAGTAATGCTGATATCGATTATTGAAGATATAAGCTTTATGTAGGATATTTAACCTGGCAGGGTCTGTGTTTTAAGTGAATGAGATAATTTAAGCTGATCATAAATAGTGACATATAATGCTAAAGATAAATGGACAAGAGGTTATGATAAATTTAAATTAGTACCAAAACAATCAACTATTTGTATTGAACACACGCCCTGTTATGATAATGTTTTATCAAATAATGCTGACACACAGAAAGTCTGTTTTTTTTCGTTTGTATCGGTAAGTCATGATAATGGATAAGGGTTTCCCACATAAAACAAATCTGCAGTAGACGACTTGGAAATTATAAAAAAAAAAAAAAACTCTATAAATGATCGTATGATAATTGAAAAGTGTTGAATTATTGTGGCAAATGCAGATATTGCTCATTATGAGCAATTTCTCCTTTTGCCACAATGATTTCAATGATGTTTACTCTGACAGACTTTAAAATCATCAAGTACAAAACATAGAAAATCTCTATAAATGATAGTAAGATAATTGAAATGAGTTGAAATTATTGTGGCAAATTGAGCAATTGAAAATCAAAGCTGTCGGATTACAAACGCACAATCTCGAGTTGACGAAACTGATGTGAACTCGCGTCGTGATTAGCATTCAGAAAATCAAGTAAACGTATTTCTATGTACACGTAATCCGAAAGACTGACAATAGCTGCAGCGACTTTTGAAAACATTGTGACAAAAAGAGAAATTGATCACGAGGAATTTATCCTTTTGCTACAATGTTTTCTACTTTATGTCCATAAATTATACCTTCATTTAGCAAGATGTTCCAATTTTTACTTAATGTGTTACGTATAAGGGAAAGGCTTAACATAGGAACTAGTTTCAATTTTTTTGAAAACGTTAAACCAGTGCTTACTTGAATTTATTTCTCAAACTGTAAATTTACCAGTTGGTATAAGAGTTGAAATGTTGTCTACATTTACAGTGATAAGTTAAATACAGTTCAGTTAATCCGATCACACTTTGTTTGTAAGAACCAGAAGATTTCATTTCATTTAAGTATTCTGAATGTTCACATCGCATCCGTGATAAAACATGTTGTTGGCTAGGCAAAATACACCGATATCGTGTTTACCGCGATATTCATGAAATTTGGAACTGCAACAGCGAAAAAGAACGAAATTGATCTTGAAACAGATATTTCTGTGGTTTAAATCTTTTCATGTCTGCATTTTGCGATGACAATTGTACTCAAAGTTAACTTTGAATCCAGTATGTACTGAACATGAAAGTCAGATTATTAAAAGCAAAGCAAATGAAAAATGTATGTGAAATTGCGATAAAAATGAAAATCTATAAATAGCTCTTAGCTTGATTCGGGAACCAGAGTCGCTGCGTGGCCGCTTACGACATTTACACACTAGACCAAATTGAGATCGGTTTAAAACGCGTTGGTGAATACGGATTAAATCTAAAACGTGGACTAAATATTAAGATTTAGATTTAGACAAATATCTAAATTGAAAAGTTTAGTGAATACGGGATGAGGCTTCTTCGTCTAATTACTGCGTCATATATCATAGCATGTAATTTTAAGGAACCAGACTACATTTACAAATTCAATAGAAGGGTTCTCTATTTTACTGTCTAGAGTAGATACAGTATGAATTTCGCTTCAATAAAAATGTACATACATTTAATTAATATACTAGCCTTTGTCTTTTGTTTTTAATTTGTAAAACTCACACATGTATATAGAGTGTAAAAGGGATGTTTTAAAAGTCATTACCTTAAATTAGTGTACTTAGAAAGGACAAAGAGAAATCAAGATATGTGGTCACGCTGGCAGGTCTAAATATTCTCCTTGACCGAAAATTAAAAGCATCCCTACAGGTAGCCGCCTCCTGGCGGCTTCCAATAATAGTCTTGAGAAATGGTGGACCGATTCGTAATTATGAACATTGGACATATAATGATCAAGCTGTTAATGTAACTTCTGTTTATACATATATGGGAATACTTTTTACATCGAAATTATCATGGGGTAGAGCAAAGCTAAAATTAGTATCGCAAGCAAAAACAAATCTATTTTTGCAATTCGATCTTTCCAGAGAAACTTTGGCAATTTTTATTTATGCTATGGTGAAACCTATTCATTTACATGGGGCTGAAATTTGGGGTACTGAATTTTCGAAAGACATTGAAAGGGTACATATAAAGAAGTGTAAGGATTTTCTAGGGGTATGTTCGTCAACAAATGATAGTATTGTTTTAGGGGAGTGTGGCAGATTTTCCCTTTTTGTTGATTAAAATATTAAATCTATAAAATATTAGATACAACTACTCCATATGCCTGACCATAGACTTCCAGGTAATTGTTATAAACTGTTGAAGAATCTAGATAATAGTGAAAGGAATACATGGGGAACTAAACAAATACTGTATATTTATGGCTTTGGATATAACTGGCTAGCGCAAGATGCTGGTAACCCGGACATGTTTAAGCTACATTCAAACAACGACTGAGAGACTGCATGCAAACACATTGGTTAGAGGCTATACATATGAGTATGCATATTTTTATGGTAGGCATATTGGAATGGACAGAAAAAATAGAATTTGTATTTATTGTCTTTATAATTTTAAAATTCATTATATTGATGACGAGTATCAAGTATTTTTCAACTGTTTTCCAAAATTCTGAGGTACGGAAACGTTTTTTGTATTCTTGGTATCTTCGAAGATATGATTATGATAGCTTTCACTCATTAATGAGCTCTAGCGATGAAAAGACCATCAGAATAAATGCAGTCTTCATTGCAGCAGTCATACAAAGAAAGAGTCTGAAAATAGCAAACAACAGTAATAATTCAGTTAATTGCGAGCAAATATCATAAAACTTTTAAATATTTAATACAACATTGCATAATATGACAACTATTTATAATTAGTCATGCATGTATGTATATATCGTATGATGGACTGGTGGCCTTTATGTACAAAATAAAATGTATTGTATGTATATTAAATTGTATATTGTATTGTAAATTGCTCACATTACGCTGAGTCAATAACACACCTTATCGCCAAATTCGGCTCATTTCTATGTTTAAAATGAATATTTATTAACACCATTGTACATTATTTTCCATATATGTACTTACATTTTATTTATCATTGAAACATGATTTAAAAAGAACACCTAAGAAATTGTTTCCAAAGAAATAGGTATATCTTCAACCAGCTAGATGGATCTTTCCTTGTGTTCAAATTACATTCATCGCTCGTGTTCTATTATTAGAGAGAATTGGGTCACGTGTAACCGGAAGTTGTCAGAGAAGGTATGTGCAATCGTGCATAGTGATTTACACAAGACCAACCCACTGGCCGACACAGAGGAAGATCAAATGACTTTTGATGCAATCACCTTAACCCGTTGTCAGAATGGCGCATCGCCTACTGCCGAACAGTACAAGAAGTGTGTCAACAATTATAGGTAAATATGATTGTTTCTCACTATTCAGCATGACCTCTCAAAACGGCACCTCTGGAAAGCAACCACGTCTTGCTAACAAAACCCATTCTCCTTTAGAAGCGACAATAGTAAGTACATCAGACTAAAAGCCGCCAACAATACACGAGAACGTCATAAAACTGACGTATATACAGTCAACCTTGTGTTAGCGGTCACCTCTGTTAAGCAGCGAACTTTTATTAAGCAGATACTTGAAAATTAGACAATATGTTCTTCTATATGTGACTTGTATTTAGCAGCCGTCTGTATTTGACTCTCCCCTAGGTGGCTGCTTAAGCCAAGTCTGACTGTAGTGTATTCTAGATAACTCGAAGTCGAAAGGGACCTTTGAATCACTTCGAGTTATCCACGTATTCAAGGCATCCTTCAAATGATGCTTACTCGACGTATGTATCAGCTTAATAGTTCAATAACTGTCAAACCTGTGCTAAAGACCCACTTTGTTTAGCAACTCACTGCCTATAGCAACCACACTGTTAATTTCCCAATTACTAATTTTCTGCATAAAGGACCCAGTAACTAAAGACCACCTTTGGAAAAAGAACAGATCGTTCTCTTCCCACTGGTTGTCATTAAACACTGGTTGTCATTAAACACTGATTGTCATTAAACACTGGTTGTCATTAAACACTGGTTGTCATTAAACACTGATTGTCATTAAACACTGATTGTCATTAAACACTGGTTGTCATTAAACACTGATTGTCATTAAACACTGGTTGTCATTAAACACTGGTTCGACTGTATGCTTTTAAAAAAGTTTGTAATGAAAAGCAAGATAAGGATAAAAACATATCAAGAATACAAGTCAGCAGTAATCAAAACCGCTGCTACGCTGTTTCCCAAGAGATAGAACTGTTTCAGGAATTTATTCGATATAATCGACGATTAGTGCATGTTCGACCTATCGCGAATCCATTGTACTTTATTTATATTGTTACAGTTCACTACTGAAGCCGGGCGGGCACATCGTTGTTGTTGACTTGCTCGGTGAAAACTTTTACACCATCGGGGAACATAAGTTTAAAGTCCTGAACGCCACCAAGGACATGCTTCAAAATATTTAAACAGAAGCTGGCTTCACGATTTTACATTGGACACAAGGTGGCAGAGCAGATTGTGTGGATATTATCCCATTTGTAATGGTTGCAAGAAAGAAGATATAGATGATATAATTTATATAAGCCTCGTGTTTTGAAAACAATGGCACTTTTATAAATGGTATGTTATAAGCAATATTTCCATTTTGATTTCAAATTTCATCTACAGCAAATGAACCACATTTATCTGCATGTAGTCAGGGGTGTACATGGAAAGTGTACGTTTTGCCATTCATTCTTGTACGAAATAAACACTTTTGAATAATAAAAATATTAACCTCTTTTTTGCCATATTCGTCATTTTTTAAAGACACATTACAGTTCAACCTCTCTAAAGGACACCCTCTATAACCTCTATATAACCTCTATAAAGGACACCTCTATATAACCTCTATATAACCTCTATATAACGAGTGGAACCACTTTTAACAATGGTTTAATAGCTTTCCTATTCCAACGAGAAATAATGGCAAAATTTAATGGAAACAATAGTGGAAAACTGGGGTGGGTAATTTGGGGAGGATAGGAAACCAATTTTGGTGAATAGATACTTTTTCCACAATGTTTTCCAAATTTGCCTGTATTCAAAATGCTTCCAAATGCGATTGCACTAGGCGAACGTGCTGTCCTTTGCAGGGCAACACCTCGATAAAACAACTCACGTTCTTTGCCTTCGTCAAAGGTTGCTCCGGATAGGTTTTTCTGTACAACCAAGACGTTTCATACATGCACTTTTTAAAGAAAGTATTTACACACATGCCTCAATTTCACACTTGTTTAGGCAATGGTTGTACTGGGGACATACGTTCAGTTTCTTGCTGTTTCATACCTTCAATACACAATATTTCCTTTTCGTTCGGATGTTAAAAGCCACTTTCAACATAATTTAAGTCACATCACAACGTGTCCTGGGTACACTACCAGTACTGATGCCGGAGAGGACTTAGATAAGGAGGAGTGAACTGATCTTTTCCCATCTATATCTCTCTTATTACTCCACTAAACCCTATGTTGTGTGTACTCAAACGAATGAATCGTCTGCCTGAGAATCACTGAGACGATATTTTTGAGTACCCATAACATAGGGTTTGAGTGTCAAATAAGGATTTGGGGATGTGAAATACTCTCATATCTAGAGCTCTGTTGCCAGCGCATCAATCATCGATGCTATCCCAGTAACCCTGGGCCAGTAACCCTGGGCCAGTAACCCTGGGCACTATTTCTGCATGGTATGACCCCACTGAGGACCGAACACTTCTTTTCTGTTCTCGAAGAAACTCTTACCACTTTTAACGCCGAGTCGGTTCTAACACTTCACCTCTGTTCTCGAAGATACTCTTACCACTTTTAACACCGAGCCGGTTCGAACACTTCTCCTTTGTTTTCGAAGATACTCTTACCGCTTTTAACGCCATGTCGGTTCGAACACTTCTCCTCTGTTATCGAAGATACTCTTACCACTTTTAACGCTGAGACGGTTCGAACACTTCTCCTCTGTTCTAGAAGATAATCTTACCGCTTTTAACGCCATGTCGGTTCGAACACTTCTCCTCTGTTCTCGAAGATACTCTTACCACTTTTAACGCCGAGTCGGTTCGAACACTTCCCCCTGCGTTCTCGAAGATACTCTTACCGCTTTTAACACCGAGTCGGTTCGATCACTTCTCCTCTGTTCTCGAAGATACTCTTACCACTTTTAACGCCGAGTCGGTTCGAACACTTCCCCCTCCGTTCTCGAAGATACTCTTACCACTTTTAACACCGAGTCGGTTCGAACACTTCTCCTCTGATCTCGAAGATACTCTTACCACTTTTAACACCGAGTCGGTTCGAACACTTCTCCTCTGATCTCGAAGATACTCTTACCACTTTTAACGCCGAGTCGGTTCGAACACTTCCCCCCTGCGTTCTCGAAGATACTCTTACCACTTTTAACACCGAGCAGGTTCGAACACTTCACCTCTGTTCTCGAAGATACTCTTACCGCTTTTAACACCGAGTCGGTTCGAACACTTCTCCTCTGATCTCGAAGATACTCTTACCACTTTTAACGCCGAGTCGGTTCGAACACTTCCCCCTCCGTTCTCGAAGATACTCTTACCACGTTTAACACCGAGTCGGTTCGAACACTTCTCCTCTGTTCTGGGAGATACACTCTTACCACTTTCAACACCGAGTCGGTTCGAACACTTCTCGTCTGTTCTGGGAGATACTCTTACCACTTTTAACGCCGAGTCGGTTCGAACACTTCTCCTCTGTTCTCGAAGATACTCTTACCACTTTTAACACCGAACACTTCTCTTTAATGGATTCAGTGTCGTGTTATTTATTTTACACCTTTTATGTTTTCATTTTGTATCTGGTTTTGAATTTGTGCCAATTTATATCCGGATTCAAATAGAGTCGAGTCGTCTGCATACACATCTTTTGTTTGTTTGTTTGTTTGGAGTTTAACGCCGCTTTCAACAGCTTTGGTCATATCACGGCGGTCAGTGCACCTACCCATGTTTTCCTGGCTTTCCCACACCAGTACTTACACAACATTCTTTCGAAGCCACTGACTACTTTCTCACATAGATCAGAGGTGAGAGGCAATGGAAAACATCGCCCGAAAGAATGTCGCCGCGCATACACATCTAGATTGAACTGCGTACAATTTAGAAAACCATAAAGATCGGTGTGGTAACGATATTTTTTTCCAGGATCTCGCCTTCGAGAAATTCTCGAAGGAAACGGAATTGCCCGGAATGTAAGAAGATGGTGCGCTTTTTGATAACTTGTTGGAATTATGCATGCTGATAGGTATATGCATACTATTTCTAAAAGCAAACGCATACAAGTTAGAGTCGCCTCCTAAATGGTGTCCATTATGTACAATATCCAATATGGCCACCGTTGTGAAATTGTTATTAATAGTTCAGCTTCTGCTTGGATTTAAATTTCCTCAATACCAACTTTGCTATGTTAATTTAGGATAAGAAATTCATATCTGAAATCACTTAAATCTCATTAAAACCAGACTATATCTGAAATAATTTAAATCTCATTAAAAGAAGACTCAAACTTTCATATCTGAAATCATTTAAATCTCATTAAAACCAGACACAAACTGTCATGTCTGAAATCAATTTAATCTCATTAAAACCAGACTCAAACTTTCATATCTGAAATCATTTAAATCTCATTAAAACCAGACACAAACTGTCATGTCTGAAATCAATTTAATCTCATTAAAATAGACACAAACTTTCATATCTGAAATCAATTTAATCTCATTAAAACAAGACACAAACTTTCATAATTGAAATCAATTTAATCTCATTAAAACCAGACACAAACTTTCATATCTGAAATCAATTTAATCTCATTAAAACCAGAAACAAACTTTCATATTTGAAATCAATTTAATCTCATTAAAACCAGATACAAACTTTCATATCTGAAATCATTTAAATCTCATACCAGATACAAACTTTCATATTTGAAATCAATTTAATCTCATTAAAACCAGATACAAACTTTCATATCTGAAATCAATTTAATCTCATTAAACCCAGACACAAACTTTCATTTCTGAAATCACTTAAATCTCATAAAAACCAGACTATATCTGAAATCATTTAATTCTCATTAAAACCAGATACAAACTTTCATATCTGAAATTAATTTAATCTCATTAAAACCAGATACAAACTTTCATATTTGAAATCAATTTAATCTCATTAAAACCAGATACAAACTTTCATATCTGAAATCAATTTAATCTCATTAAAACCAGATACAAACTTTCATATCTGAAATCATTTAAATCTCATTAAATCAAGATACAAACTTTCATATCTGAAATCAATTTAATCTCATTAAAACCAGATACAAACTTTCATATCTGAAATCAATTTAATCTCATTAAAACCAGATACAAACTTTCATATCTGAAATCATTTAAATCTCATTAAAACCAGATACAAACTTTCATATTTGAAATCAATTTAATCTCATTAAAACCAGATACAAACTTTCATATCTGAAATCAATTTAATCTCATTAAACCCAGACACAAACTTTCATTTCTGAAATCACTTTAATCTCATAAAAACCAGACTATATCTGAAATCATTTAAATCTCATTAAAAGAAGACTCAAACTTTCATATCTGAAATCATTTAAATCTCATTAAAACCAGATAAAAACTTTCATATCTGAAATTAATTTAATCTCATTAAAACCAGATAAAAACTTTCATATTTGAAATCAATTTAATCTCATTAAAACCAGATACAAACTTTCATATCTGAAATAAATTTAATCTCATTAAAACCAGATACAAACTTTCATATCTGAAATCATTTAAATCTCATTAAAACAAGATACGAACTTTCATATCTGAAATCAATTTAATCTCATTAAAACCAGATACAAACTTTCATATCTGAAATCAATTTAATCTCATTAAAACCAGATACAAACTTTCATATCTGAAATCATTAAAATCTCATTAAAACCAGATACGAACTTTCATATTTGAAATCAATTTAATCTCATTAAAACCAGATACAAACTTTCATATCTGAAATCAATTTAATCTCATTAAACCCAGACACAAACTTTCATTTCTGAAATCACTTAAATCTCATTAAAACCAGACTATATCTGAAATCATTTAAATCTCATTAAAACAAGACTCAAACTTTCATATCTGAAATCATTTAAATCTCATTAAAACCAGATACAAACTTTCATATCTGAAATCAATTTAATCTCATTAAAACCAGATACAAACTTTCATATTTGAAATCAATTTAATCTCATTAAAACCAGATACAAACTTTCATATCTGAAATCAATTTAATCTCAATAAAACCAGATACAAACTTTCCTATCTGAAATCATTTAAATCTCATTAAAACCAGATACAAACTTTCATATCTGAAATCAATTTAATCTCATTAAAACCAGATACAAACTTTCATATCTGAAATCAATTTAATCTCATTAAAACCAGATACAAACTTACATATCTGAAATCATTTAAATCTCATTAAAACAAGATACAAACTTTCATATCTGAAATCAATTTAATCTCATTAAAACCAGATACAAACTTTCATATCTGAAATCAATTTAATCTCATTAAACCCAGACACAAACTTTCATTTCTGAAATCACTTAAATCTCATTAAAACCAGACTATATCTGAAATCATTTAAATCTCATTAAAAGAAGACTCAAACTTTCATATCTTAAATCATTTAAATCTCATTAAAACCAGATACAAACTTTCATATCTGAAATCAATTTAATCTCATTAAAACCAGATACAAACTTTCATATCTGAAATCAATTTAATCTCATTAAAACCAGATACAAACTTTCATATCTGAAATCAATTTAATCTCATTAAAACCAGACACAAACTTTCATATCTGAAATCAATTTAATCTCATTAAAACCAGACTATATCTGAAATCATTTAAATCTCATTAAAACAAGACTCAAACTTTCATATCTGAAATCACTTAAATCTCATTAAAACCAGACTCAAACTTTTATGTCGTATAGATTTGAAATCGCCTTAGGTCTTTGTTCAAATCGACTCAGATTGACCTTTGCGTCAGCCAATGAAATTGTCATCTAAAATCTCGTTAAATTATAACAGGGGAGATAACCCATATAAATATAATAGAGAAACAGAAATGGCCGAGTGTTCCCCTTATACAGTAACCATCTTGATAGCAAACTCGCGCGTTGGTTGCAGCCATCGTGTCATTTCGAGTCGATTTACATGCAGTTTCATCAGATCCAATATACTTACAGCGAAATAGTTTGGTTTCAATGAGATTTGTTTGTAGCGCGACTTGAAGCGACATGAAGAATGATAGTATAATGTGAATGCCCGTACGTTGTATTACCCAATCCAACATACAGACGCTTTCTTACGCCTCACCAGTAGTCAACGTATCGGCGTCTGTATTACCCAATCGAACATACAGACGCCTTCTTACGCCTCATCAGGATTCAACGTCTAGGCGTCTGTATTACCCATTCCAACATACATACGCGTTCTAACGCTCCACCAGGAGTCAACGTTTCGGCGTCTGTATTACCCAATCCAACATACATACGCTTTCTTACACCTCACCAGGAGTCAACATTTGAACCAAAAATGTGGCAAAAAAGGACCTTGCTCATCATGATTTTTTTTTCAAGTTGCCACAATGTTTTAAACTCTTTTCAACAGTTTTAAAAAAATTCATTATTATTTTGATTGTGATTTTGAAATCGTCCTTTGCAGGTTGTTGTATTTAAAGAAGGGATACTCATACTGGAAGTACTAACTTACATACAACTCCATAAAACTCCAACTAATCAACTATCAAAAGATATACTCCCTATCTACCCTACTGATATACAACATGTTAATCATAGATAATATGATAGCCTTGTCATGTTAATGAAGAGACGTTTTGCACAATGGACTAGGTCTGATTTAATACAGATAGTAAACCCATTAGGCAGATCATTTTTTATCATAATACCTTATCATATTTCTGAAAACATGGACTTTTAAAAGTTGTTTTTTTAATATGTTAAAAAATGATTTGAGAGGATTTTTTACATCATTTCGTGAATGTTATACTGTCGTTGTCTATAACTTCCCGCTTGTTCTTCTTGCTGAGTAACGAACTTACAACGAAGAGAACATAGTCCTACCTCACTAATAAACACGTTTGAGTATATGGAGGGGATTGTATGTTTAATTAATGTTTAACTCCGCTTTCAACAGTATTTCAGCTATATCACATCGTATTCCTGGGTATATTACCAGCTATATCAAGGCGTATTCCTAGGTATATTACCAGTTATATCACGGCGCACTCCTGGGTATATTACCAGCTCTATCACATCATATGCCTAGGTATATTTTCAGCTATATTTCGGCGTTTTCCTGGGTATATTACCAGCTATATCACGGCGTATTCCTGGGTAAATTAGCAGTTATATCACAGGGTATTCATGGGTATATTACCAGCTATAGCACGGCGCATTTCTGGGTATATTACCAGCTATATCACGGCGTTTGCCTAGGTATATTACCAGCTATATCACGGCGTATTATTCGGTATATTACCAGTATATCACGGCGTATTTCTACGTATATTACTAGCTATATCACGGAGTATTTCTGTGTATATTTCTAGCTATATCACGGCGTATTCCTGGTATATAACCAGCTATATCACGGTGTATTCCTTGGAATATTACCAGCTATATCACGGTGTATTCCTTGGTATGTTACCAGCTATATCACGGTGTATTCCTTGGAATATTACCAGCTATATCACGGTGTATTCCTTGGTATATTACCAGATATATCACGGTGTATTCCCGGGTATATAACCAGGTATATCACGATGTATTTCTAGGTATATTTCCAGCTATATCACAGCCGGCGTATTCCTGGGTATATAACCAGCTATTTCACAGTGTATTGCTTGGTATATAACCAGCTATATCACAGCGTATTCCTGGCTATATAATCAGCTATATCACAGCGTATTCCTGGGTATATAACCAGCTATATCACAGTGTATTCCTGGGTATATAACCAGCTATATCACAGTGTATTCCTAGGTATATAACCAGCTTTATTTCGCCTCCCTTGAAATTCTAGCAATTTCATTGGTTAAAGCGTGTCACGTGCAGACCCCCTATATTGATACAGGGGGGGGGGGAGTAAATTCCATAGGGGGTAAGTAAAGTTAAAAAGTTAGTTCAAAGGTTGGTTTTCGTAAAATGGCTCTCAAATGTTACCAATTACCCTGAAAGAAATGAAATGAATTGAAATAAATGTGTTCATGTTGAACCGGTGTTTTTTTTTTAAAATAATATATCTATTCCAATTCTTTAATCAATATTGATAGATCTTTTACTCATGACGTCATATTATGCTACCAACACATATCAACAAGTTACAGTATAGTTCAGTTTAAAGTGGTCGACGAAATAAATACATTATTGGGTTTGTTACTGACCCACTACGGAAAAATAGGGGGTCTGTTGGATGAATAGGGGGACATCGCCCCCTATTAATCCTACAGACACCCTATATTTCCGTAGTGGGTCAGTAACAAACCCAAAAACTTATAATATCACGGTGTATTCCTTGGTATATAACCAGCTATATCACAGTGTATTCCTTGGTAGATAACCAGCTATATCACGGTGTATTCCTGGGTATATAACCAGCTATATCAAAGTGTATTCCTAGGTATATAACCAGCTATATCACGGCGTATTCCTGGGTATATAACCAACTATATCACGGTGTATTCCTAGGTATATAACCAGCTATATCACGGTGTATTCCTGGGTATATAACCAGCTATATCAAAGTGTATTCCTAGGTATATAACCAGCTATATCACGGTGTATTCCTGGGTATATAACCAGCTATATCAAAGTGTATTCCTAGGTATATAACCAGCTATATCACGGCGTATTCCTGGGTATATAACCAACTATATCACGGCGTAATCCTGGGTATATTACCCGCTATATTACGGCGTTTGCCTAGGTATACTTCCAGCTATATCAGGGCGTATTCCTGGGTATATGACCAGCTATATCACAGTGTATTCCTAGGTATATATCCAGCTATATCACGGCGTATTCCTGTGTATATAACCAGCTATATCACAGTGTATTCCTATGTATATAACCAGCTATATCATGGCGTATTTCTGGGTATATAACCAGCTATATCACGGCGTATTTCTAGGTATATAACCAGCTATATCACAGCGTATTCCTTGGTATATTACCAGCTATATCACGGCGTATTCCTGGGTATATAACCATCTATATCAAGGCGTATTCCTAGGTATATTACCAGTTTTATCACGGCGTATTCCTGGGTATATTACCAGCTATATCACGGCGTTTGCCTAGGTATACTTCCAGCTATATCACGGCGTATTCCTAGGTATATTACCAGCTATATCACAGTGTATTCCTAGGTATATAACCAGCTATATCAAAGTGTATTCCTAGGTATATAACCAGCTATATCACGGCGTATTCCTGGGTATATAACCAACTATATCACGGCGTAATCCTGGGTATATTACCCGCTATATTACGGCGTTTGCCTAGGTATACTTCCAGCTATATCAGGGCGTATTCCTGGGTATATGACCAGCTATATCACAGTGTATTCCTAGGTATATATCCAGCTATATCACGGCGTATTCCTGTGTATATAACCAGCTATATCACAGTGTATTCCTATGTATATAACCAGCTATATCACGGCGTATTTCTAGGTATATAACCAGCTATATCACAGCGTATTCCTGGGTATATTACCAGCTATATCACGGCGTATTCCTGGGTATATAACCATATATATCAAGGCGTATTCCTAGGTATATTACCAGTTTTATCACGGCGTATTCCTGGGTATATTACCCAGCTATATCACGGCGTTTGCCTAGGTATACTTCCAGCTATATCACGGCGTATTCCTAGGTATATTACCAGCTATATCACGGCGTATTCCTGGGTATATAACCAGCTATATCACGGCGTATTCCTGTGTATACTTCCAGCTATATCACGGCGTATTCCTGGGTATATTACCAGCTATATCACGGCGTATTCCTGTGTATGTTACTAAATATATCATGGCGTATTTCTAGGTATATTACCAGCTATATCACGGTATATTCCTGTGTATATAACCAGCAATATCACGGTGTATTCCTTGGTATATTACTAGCTATATCACGGCGTATTTCTAGGTATATTACCATCTATATCACGGAGTATTCTCGGGTATATTACCAGCTATATCACAGTGTATTCTTGCGTATATTACCAACACTACCGGTATTATGTATCCTGACACTGATGCGTCAAGGATTACTACGATTTAAAGTATTGATATGACTTGACCTGGGATCGAACTTGTATCTCCTGCCCCAAAGGGGATCCATGACCGGAGTCGAATTCTTATCTCCTGTCTCCATGACTGATCCTTTTATCTTTTTTTTAGTTTTGACGTGTCTGTGCTTTTCGCGGAAATGGTACCCCTTACGGCAACTCAAATATTAAGAAAACGAAGAGACGGATCAAAAATCGGGACGATCATTCGATGTAGCAACTGATGGGCTACACAACGCACACCGAGTGGTTTCTAAATTCGAAAAACTGTGGGAGGAGATAGTTTTCGCAGGAAAAGTGGTTTTCGCCCGTTTACATAGCAACGGTGGTTTCTGTGGCGACCATACTACAAAAGGAACAACTAGAGCTTCATCCCTACCAAGTTTGGTTGAAATCCGTTGAATAGTTTTGGCGCTACGCTTACCACAAACATTTTACACAAACAAACGGACAGAAACGAAGACCGACTTTAAGGGTCTCTAGAAGAGAGAACCAATAATTCCCACATGCAGACATTATTCGACACATCTTCAACGGACGACTATGAGCAATTATCCGCAATGTTTCCAACTTTATTCAATAATTGATCTGTCGTATGTGGGAATGGGTTACAAAGATGATCTGTCGTATGTGGAAATGGGTTGATAAGTGTTTATTTCACTTTACAAGCGATTTGACAGGTTCATATCTTAATCTGTCACTTTCACTACTTTGATTATTGGAAGTTTTAACACAAGATCCGACATTTATGAAGAGAATGATTTATTTTGAATAACAATTAAAAAGTTTAGATATATGTTGTGTCTATCTGTCATATATATTTTTCTATAACACTTGCCATCAAGCAGACGCATGACGATTCCGAAACACACGACTTTTGAAAACATTGTGACAAAAAGGAGAAATTGCTCATAATTAGCAATTTCTTCCTATGCCACAATGTTTTCAACTCTATGCAATATAGATTTTTCATATTTTCGCGAGGATGTTTCAAAGTCGTCTTCTGCATATTTGTTGCATGTGGGAAAGTAGGGAGGGGGATGGGGGGGGGGGGGGGGGGGGGGGGGGGGGGGGGGGAAAGGGTAATATAATCAACTTATTACTCCCACAATTATTTCAATAACCTGACGCTGTCGATCTTGGACGCTTCTGCAGCAGTCTAAAGTTGACAGTATTTTGGCGAAAATGAAACAACAGTTAATATTAGGTTTCGAAGTTTGCCCTAAGGATTGTCTTTATATACCATGTTCGCTGTTTCCCCTAATGCCCCTTTCGCTGTTTCCCTAATGCTCTTTTCGCTGTTTCCCTAATGCCCTTTTCGCTGTTCCCTAATGCTCTTTTCGCTGTTCCCTAATGCTCTTTTCGCTGTTCCCCTAATGCTCTTTTCGCTGTTCTCCTAATTCTCTTTTCGTTGTTCCCCTAATGCTCTTTTCGCTGTTCCCCTAATTCTCTTTTCGTTGTTCCCTAATGCTCTTTTCGCTGTTCCCCTAATGCTCTTTTCGCTGTTCCCCTAATGCTCTTTTCGCTGTTCCCGTAATTCTCTTTTCGCTGTTCCCCTAATGCTCTTTTCGCTGTTCCCCTAATGCTCTTTTCGCTGTTCCCCTAATGCTCTTTTCGCTGTTCCCCTAATGCTCTTTTCGCTGTTCCCCTAATGCTCTTTTCGCTGTTTCCCTTAATGCTCTTTTCGCTGTTACCCTAATTCTCTTTTCGCTGTTACCCTAATGCTCTTTTTGCTGTTTCCTCAATGCTCTTTTCGGTGTTTCCCTAATGCTCTTTTCTGCTCTTTTCGGTGTTTCCCTAATGCTCTTTTCGCTGTTCCCTAATGCTCTTTTCGCTGTTCCCTAATGCCATTTTCGCTGTTCCCTAATGCTCTTTTCGCTGTTCCCTAATGCTCTTTTCGCTGTTCCCTAATGCCCTTTTCGCTGTTCCCCTAATGCTCTTTTCGCTGTTCCCCTAATGCTCTTTTCGCTGTTTCCCTAATGCTCTTTTCGCTGTTTCCCTAATGCTCTTTTCGCTGTTTCCCTAATGCTCTTTTCGCTGTTTCCCTAATGC
This sequence comes from Serripes groenlandicus, assembly GCA_031761405.1. Taxonomy (NCBI): domain Eukaryota; kingdom Metazoa; phylum Mollusca; class Bivalvia; order Cardiida; family Cardiidae; genus Serripes; species Serripes groenlandicus. The sequence goes on along the minus strand of JASEVX010000012.1, from coordinate 3,044,119 downwards.
TCTTTTCGGTGTTTCCCTAATGCTCTTTTCGCTGTTTCCCTAATTCTCTTTTCGCTGTTTCCCTAATGCTCTTTTCGCTGTTCCCCTAATTCTCTTTTCGGTGTTTCCCTAATGCTCTTTTCGCTGTTCCCTAATTCTCTTTTCGGTGTTTCCCTAATGCGTTTTTCGGTGTTTCCCTTATGCTCTTTTCGGTGTTTCCCTAATGCTCTTTTCGCTGTTCCCTAATGCTCTTTTCGCTGTTCCCCTAATGCTCTTTTCGGTGTTTCCCTAATGCTCTTTTCGGTGTTTCCCCTAATTCTCTTTTCGCTGTTCCCTAATGCTCTTTTCGCTGTTCCCCTAATGCTCTTTTCGCTGTTCCCCTAATGCTCTTTTCGGTGTTTCCCTAATGCTCTTTTCGGTGTTTCCCTAATGCTCTTTTCGCTGTTCCCTAATGCTCTTTTCGCTGTTCCCCTAATGCTCTTTTCGCTGTTCCCCTAATGCTCTTTTCGGTGTTTCCCTAATGCTCTTTTCGGTGTTTCCCTAATGCTCTTTTCGCTGTTCCCCTAATGCTCTTTTCGCTGTTTCCCTAATTTCGCTGTTTCCCTAATGCTCTTTTCGGTGTTCCCCTAATTCTCTTTTCGCTGTTTCCTCAATGATTTTTTCGGTGTTTCCCTAATTCTCTTTTTGCTGTTCCCCTAATTCTCTTTTCGCTGTTTACCTAATGCTCTTTTCGCTGTTTCCCTAATACTCTTTTCGCTGTTCCCCTAATGCTCTTTTCGCTGTTTCCCCTAATACTCTTTTCGCTGTTCCCCTAATTCTCTTTTCGCTGTTCCCCTAATTCTCTTTTCGCTGTTTTCCCTAATGCTCTTTTCGCTGTTCCCCTAATGCTCTTTTCGCTGTTCCCCTAATGCTCGTTTCGCTGTTCCCCTTATGCTCTTTTCGCTGTTCCCCTAATGCTCTTTTCGCTGTTTCCCTAATGCTCTTTTCGCTGTTTCCCTAATGCTCTTTTCGCTGTTTCCCTAATTCTCTTTTCGCTGTTCCCCTAATGCTCTTTTCGCTGTTTCCCTAATGCTCTTTTCGCTGTTCCCCTAATGCTCTTTTCGCTGTTCCCCTAATACCCTTTTTGCTGTTCCCCTAATGCTCTTTTCGCTGTTTCCCTAATGCTCTTTTCGCTGTTTCCCTAATGATCTTTTCGCTGTTCCCCTAATGCTCTTTTCGCTGTTCCCCTAATACCCTTTTTGCTGTTCCCCTAATGCTCTTTTCGCTGTTTCCCTAATGCTCTTTTCGGTGTTTCCCCTAATACCCTTTTTGCTGTTCCCCTAATGCTCTTTTCGGTGTTTCCCCTAATGCTCTTTTCGCTGTTCCCCTAATGCTCTTTTCGCTGTTCCCCTAATGCTCTTTTCGGTGTTTCCCTAATTCTCTTTTCGCTGTTCCCCTAATTCTCTTTTCGCTGTTTCCCTAATGCTCTTTTCGGTGTTTCCCTAATTCTCTTTTTGCTGTTTCCCCTAATGCTCTTTTCGCTGTTCCCCTAATGCTCTTTTCGCTGTTTCCCTAATGCTCTTTTCGCTGTTTCCCTAATGCTCTTTTCGCTGTTTCCCTAATGCTCTTTTCGCTGTTTCCCTAATTCTCTTTTCGCTGTTCCCCTAATGCTCTTTTCGCTGTTTCCCTAATGCTCTTTTCGCTGTTCCCCTAATGCTCTTTTCGCTGTTCCCCTAATACCCTTTTTGCTGTTCCCCTAATGCTCTTTTCGGTGTTTCCCTAATGCTCTTTTCGGTGTTTCCCCTAATACCCTTTTTGCTGTTCCCCTAATGCTCTTTTCGCTGTTTCCCTAATTCTCTTTTCGCTGTTCCCCTAATGCTCTTTTCGCTGTTTCCCTAATGCTCTTTTCGCTGTTCCCCTAATGCTCTTTTCGCTGTTCCCCTAATACCCTTTTTGCTGTTCCCCTAATGCTCTTTTCGCTGTTTCCCTAATGCTCTTTTCGGTGTTTCCCTAATGCTCTTTTCGGTGTTTCCCCTAATACCCTTTTTGCTGTTCCTCTAATGCTCTTTTCCCTGTTTCCCTAATGCTCTTTTCGGTGTTTCCCCTAATACCCTTTTTGCTGTTCCCCTAATGCTCTTTTCGCTGTTTCCCTAATGCTCTTTTCGGTGTTTCCCCTAATACTCTTTTTGCTGTTCCCCTTATGCTCTTTTCGCTGTTTCCCTAATACTCTTTTTGCTGTTCCCCTAATGCCCTTTTCGCTGTTCCCTTAATGCTCTTTTCGCTGTTCCCCTAATGCTCTTTTCGCTGTTACCCTAATGCTCTTTTCGCTGTTCCCCTAATGCTCTTTTCGCTGTTCCCCTTATACTCTTTTTGCTGTTCCCCTAATGCTCTTTTCGCTGTTTCCCTAATGCTCTTTTCGGTGTTTCCCCTAATACTCTTTTTGCTGTTCCCCTAATGCTCTTTTCGCTGTTCCCCTTATGCTCTTTTCGCTGTTCCCCTAATGCTCTTTTCGCTGTTCCCCTAATGCTCTTTTCGGTGTTTCCCCTAATACTCTTTTTGCTGTTCCCCTAATGCTCTTTTCGCTGTTTCCCCTAATACTCTTTTTGCTGTTCCCCTAATGATTGTCCATGTATTTCCCTTTTCCACATGTTAGCGATTCTTCAATGGACGACTTCTAAAAAAATCCATTATTCCATAAGTGTGTCCCCTGTATGTGTTCATAGTTGTCTGTTAAAAAATAGTTTATCTGACTTTTCATTTCTTTCCTCCACATGCTTTCCAGTTTAGAGAGGCTTTATTCGGCTATCAAGTGTTGGGTGAATGTTCTCTTTCATTTTCCATTTCAAAGGGGAAGCATAACGTTGTTTCCTTTACTTAAGAAGTTCTGAATAGCAAGCGTTTGGCAAACTAGTTCATCAATGTTAGGGTCTAACATCTAAGTTAATTGGTTAAAAGCTGGCCATCAAGTTCCATGATTAAATACTTTGTGTCATAGGTACATTGATGTTAAACCTAATTAATTAGTTTAACATTTGAGCCGTTCCATGTGAAAACCACGATTGTGGACTCTGCGTAAAGTATTGACCCGGATCAGCCTTAGCATTCCGAGCGGGCTAACCAGGACAGACACTTTTCGCTTCCTGTGGATTTTCTGTTTCAGGAATCGTCACTTTATACCTCTATCCCCCCTGAGACTGCATAAGCTGATCTTGGTCGATAAATTCCGTAAATTCCGTAATGTTTTCTCGCAGGACGGCTCATTTCATAAATACAGACTCTTCGATTTTTTTAAAACATTATGACGAAAAGAAACACAAGCAATTTCTCCTTTTGAAACTATGTTGTCATCACTAATCAATAATAAAACTCATTTATGGAGGGTTATCACATTTTTGCAATGATGTTTTCCAAGTCGTCTACTCTAGATTTGTTGTATGTGGGAAAGTGTTAATGGAGTAAAGAGGATGATATCTAAGTCGAGTTACGTACACAGTGTGATACACAC